>VOQK01030251.1:0-11526 GCA_015052645.1 Benitochromis conjunctus
GCACTTCATCTCCTCCTTCATATTGTCTGATCTGCACACAAACCATTACAACAGGTTCACTAATTAACCGCCCGTGCCTGCCTCTCTGGGTGTCACTTTAAGCCTCCTCTTTCAATCCCTCTGCTCTTCATCTTCTTTATTTAATCCATTGCAGCCGCTCTGGGATCAGCTGCCGCTCTATAACATGACACAATGGTGGCAGAAAATGGCTAAAGAATCCCAATAATCGACAAGCATTAACTTCAGCCGCTTCTGCAGTTCAATCCACAAAAAAGTCATTATTGCTATTGATAAAAACTACTATTGCCATTGACTGTATAGTGGATCTTGTTCCAATGGGAAAGCACACTCAGATTTTTATGTTGATAAAAATAAAGCAAAAGAAGGGAGGGGAGGAGCAGGTTTAGTGATATTTTGCTCCGTTTAGGATTAAAATACGCAATTCTGCCACGAAATACCACAACTCAATCACACAACTTAGAGTTTCAGACCTCGAGGGCCCAGTTTGAAGCTCCATCAATAGCTCCACTTTTATTTAAGTTTTTCATGACTATCAACAAGTCATTTTTAATGTTAATTTTAACCATTTACTTTATACCCAGTATTGTTGTTTTAGGAGGCTCTTTTTTTCTAAGTCTAAATATAAGGAGATCCAGAAAGGGCTTTATTTCCACAGTAGTTCTACAAGTAACGAATTTGTGAGTTTCGTGTGGTTGCCGGGTGGTAGCATAACAACAAGTAGTAACTCCAGCTACACTCACAAAAGTCTGGGACGACTTTGACTATGGTATAGACATATGTGGTGAGGTGAGGTGACTGAGTAACCAAAATACAACCAGCAGGTCAGCTTTACTATTCCAAAGACTGACTGCTGCTGTCCGCGTTTATAAATTTGACGGCAGGGTTTTTTGCAAAACTTCACCAATTCGTCACAGTTCATCTGTGATTGTTCGGAGACAGGTTGCATCTCACCAGGTGACCTGCTCCTTGCAATCAAATGCAATCAAACCTCTGGGCAATCAGTTTGTTGCCACAACTACTCGCAATTGGTCGAAGAATGTGAAAATATTCGTCGTAATCATCAGGTAATCACTGATGTTTCCCCAGTTGCAGGCAAAGTCCTTGAGTGAGTCAGAGTTGTGTCAGCGGGGGTGCAGAATTCAGTCACATGGGTCACGTAGACTTCAAATAGTTCCCGCAAGTGCTTAGCAAAATGTTGAAAAGCATGCCGATAACGCCTGACTTGTTTTTTACCTTCTTACCTTTTAAAATTGCATCTCAAACTTTCAAACTTCTGTGCTGCTATAACTCTATAGCAGGATTAGCATATGTTGATAACTTTCAGTTAAAGCTAAACGCAATTCCTTCTATTCGACGACTCTAGTTTTAATTTTGTGTACCTGATCTGTAAAGTGTTATTTGTACAACAAGTTAGGGAAAAAGAAAAAATATATTGTTTCTGTATAAATAACTAAATCCTGAGACTGGTGCTGGAATGTTACCATCACTGCACTGAGTTTCATATGTAGTGCAGCACGAGAACCCCGGGATAATAACTGGTATTTTGCCATTTACTGGCCTTTTTCAAGCAAATGCGTCAAACACATTCTACATCCAGCTTCTCGGCCTTGTCCTGACGGCTACTGTCGGACACGATGGGACATCAGAGCCTTGCTCTGTATGCCTGACACACTTGGTCTCTCCACATTCAAGTCCCTTCAGAGACCCCAGAGGGCAGGTCAGGTTCACATAGCTGGAATTCCTGAGGAGGATCTATCTGGACAAATCCACAGAGGAGATTTTAAGCATTTGGCTCCGATTGTTATGAAGAAAAGGCGAGTGAGTTCACACATAGCTGTATTAAATTACTTTGATGGGACACATGACTGCCTGTGTAACCAGAAAAAACAATGCCGTGCTACCAGTCTTCATTCCCGGAACTATTATTTGCTTTATTTAGTTTCTCATTGCCAAAGTATTGTGTAAGCAGAATATCACTCTAAAGTGAACACTTATTTTTCCATCATATAAATATATACACCCACAGTTATAATGGTGGATGATCACAACAAACATGGGCATAATTTAAAATAATAAAAAGGTCACTGTATGTACAAGTAAGTCCCAAGCAACAGCTTCACACTGCTCCATATGCATTTTCCTATTCATGCTTCTAGTTGTGCACATCCACCCAGCTTCTTTCATCACAAACTTTAATCCACTTCTCTGCCTATGAAGTGCTTTTAAAAATGCTTTTTCGTCATTAAGGCTCTGCTTTCTGAGGAGTCCAAAAATAAAAATAATGAATTGGAGATGAGTTTAATAGGCCACTTCAACGATCCGCTGTTATAGACTCTAGCTCTAATCAGACTGGAGATGGTTTCTCTGTGAATAGCCAAAATCAAACTCAGAAATGATAAAACGGCTTGCGGTTTTTTTGGGTGGAACGGTGGTGTAGAGTTTGGCACCACTGCCTCAGGGTATGAAGCTTGTGGGTTCAAATCCACCGACCAGCTTGGACCTTTCTGTGTGGAAATACAGAATAGGATGCAGCACCCCTACAACCCTGAACTGTATAAGTGGTTAATGAAATGGATGGACCTTTACTTATATGTCCTGTCATAACACTTAACATTTCCAGTTCCAAGGGTTTCTCTGTGAATTTCACATTCCCATGGCAGCGTGCTCTGTGTTTGCTCAGATTTGAAGTTTAGTTTTTGGCTGTAGAAAGAAGTTTTCTTCCCACGCAGAGCGTACAGCGGACGCTAATGTTTTTGACACTTTTTACACACTCAAACTTAAAGTAATGTCAGTACTTCCAGGCTTTAAACGCTGTACGGTCATACTCTCTCCTGCACTCCACATTATCCACTGTTGATCTACACATGTCTGTTGCTGCCACATTGTTACGTCATTGTCATGAGACACTCTCACAAACAAAAATCACGGTTTAGTAACGCAGCGTGTTTATGGGAAAGTAACAGTAATATAATTAGTCTTTGCAATAGTAATTCCTTACTTTACTCGTTTCTTGAAAACAGTAATCAGATTACAGTAACGCGTTACTTGTTACTGCCCATCTCTGATATGCCAGGAGCTTCCCAATGAAGGTTAAAAAAAAAAAAAGTCCCTGTTTTTGATGATCTTGTGGGATAATGGGACATCTGGACTATGGAGAAACCTGCCCAACTCTGCCAACTACATGACAGAGCATCACCTCTTCTGCCATCAGTACAAATTCACGATTTTCTCAAGGACCAATGTATAAGCTGAACCTGAAGGCCCGAGAATTAGCCATGAGGCTGAAGAATGATCCTCCCACCCCTCAGTTCTAGTCAATCTACAGGGAACTGAGATTACTGAGGTTTAATACCACTGCTAACTAAAAACAGGAGCACTGCCAAAGAGCCGAGTGACCTTGCCGGACCTGCACGGGTACTAAGTAAGAAAAGGACATGCACGTTAGCAGAAACCATGCATATGAAAAGCCAGACGCTGAAGGCACCGGGAGGAGTGCAGCCCCCAATTTGTTAAAGATTAACACTCAGCAGAATCAGCACCTTGTCTCGCATGTACTTGTAATCTCCTTCTCTCCTCTCTGTCTGTCTTTGTGTTAGGGACTGTCGAGAGGTGTTGCCTCAAAAGAAGATTCCCCGTCCACCCCTCCCTCCACCTTTCTTCCCTCCCAAATCCCCCCTGATAGGAGGAGGAAAAGGAAAAAGAGAGGCGTGAAGAATTGTAAGCCTACTAAATTTGAAAACACATCTCTTCCCTTTCCAGATTTACAGTCATACTAAGACAGCACTTTTTAAAACCTCTAAGAAGGCTTTCTGTAAATGCTCTGAAGAGTGGTTCAGTGTGAAAACGACAATGTTGTTTTGTACTGTCGACAGAGGAAACAAAGCTGCTCCTTTATCACCAGAGGCTCTCTGTCGCTTTCAATCCTTTCTATGATTGATCACTTTACGGGCAATGTAGCCAATCAAGCAGCAAATGTTACACCATTGATCTGCATTTATGTTTTCGCTGTAAGAGAATAAAACAGTGATGTGACTCAGCGGCACAAAATTACTGTTCATGGTAGTTACCAGCTTCTGTTTACGAGCGACACGTCCCTTTTTATTCTTGCTCAGCTGTGTTAGATGCAGAAAATGTCAGGAGACTTTAGTTCAGTTTATACTATGTTAAAATGATACGTCTTAAAATTACTTTAAAAAAAAAAAAAAAGTGGACAGAAGAGAAATTCTGCCTGTTGTTGAAGCGTATGATGCATTTAACGTCGCCAAGATTAAAGAGAACAGGAGCTAAAAACAACCCGACTCCATCAATAAATCCTCTTTAGACGTGCAGTACAAGGGACTTGATGCACTTGTGGGATCGACTGTTGTCGGTATCAACTCTTGTGAAGTCTTTTGAATGTTTAGCTTTCCTCCTCTGTTATCATTAAGAGCAGAGTCCGTGGTGAGCCGCACCCGCCCCTCTCCTCTGTGTAATGTCTAATGCAAATCAGAAGCAAAGGCAGCGAGACTTATCAGGTGCTGTATGTCTTATTGCTGTTTAAACAACTTTTTTTAGTGAGCTAAGCAACTCATGAAGACACTATCTACTGGTACAACGTTTGACCGAACAGTTTGGAATTTTACACCTAAGAAAAAACGAACATTTAGACAACACATCAGACCTCAGTGCTGATGTCTATGCTCATATGGATTGAGTAATGTGTTAGGAATGAACTGCACATTGTTTGAAGAAAATAAAACTTGTCAAACTACAGAGAGCTGAATTCAAAAACACCCTGAAAATCAAAGTGAAAGAATGAGACTAAAGGCTAGTGCATATAGCCAATATTTTACTTGTTTTATGGCAAATTGGGCTCCACGGTGCAGGTCAGTGAGCACAAGGCCCACTAGAGGACATCAGGCCCTCTGTACACACTCAAAAAGTCTGTTCCTCCTTGCACAAAGGAGCAGATACTGGTCCTGCTGATGGGTTAAGGACCTTCTATGGCCCAGTCTAGTTCTCCTAGAGAAACTACCCGTCTCTTGGAATCTCCTCCTCCTCTGAGATTGTGCTAGGAGAAACCACTGGCAATGGCACATATTGATGTGGCATCCTGGAAGAGCTGGACTACCGGTGCAATCTCTGTAGGGTCCAAGTATCACCTCACGCTACCAGTAGTAACACTGACCCCAGCCAAACCCAGAACTAGTGAACAGAGTCAGAAAGTTTCAAAATGTTCCTTTTGAACAAATTACTGGACAGCACTTAACAGAAAAATCAAGATCAGACTGGGATTTGTGAAGATTTAACCAGTTCAATCATTATTTTTCCTGTTCCCAGACATTTTTGAAGCTACATGCCAAATGGTTTCTTTCTCCAGCTTCTCAAGAGTAAATATTTGCTGCTTTCTATGCGACTGTGAAGTGTACAACCCAGTGTCTTGAACTGAAGAGTTTTTCCACTACCATCTGAGATTTCTGGCCAGATTTTTAAGAGCTGTGTGTTAAATCTCACACCATGGATGTCAAACTCATTTCAGTTAATGGGCCACGTGGGAGCGCAGTTTGATCTAAAGCTCATAAAACCATTGCAAAAAATACCCAATAAATAATCACCTCCAAATTCTTTTCCTTTGCTTTCAGTGTAAAGAAGTAAATTGTGAATGGCTAAGGGTTCCCAGCCTGAGACTTCCCGGGAATATTAAGTGCAGCTTTAACAGTGCATCTCAGTTTTCCTACGATCGGCAATGAATCAAAGAAAGACTCAGACTCACTGGCGATATCTTTGCCAGAAAGGAGGACTGACTAGGTTTAAGACACACAATTTGGACATTCACTCTCATTAAATGATCTATTAAATGATCTTACACCGTTCATGATGCACTCTGCTGCAAATGAATCAGGTTGGACGCCTCTGGCCTGCAGACCATATGTTTGACACGTTTACATTAAAACACAATTCTAGGTTTTAATGCAGACCACTGAAAAATCAAAAAGATTCACATCAATACAAGACAAGGTAAAATGGACGAAGTGAAGCAGAGGTAGCATGGGAGCAAGAGTAGCAGCGAATTAAGTGGAGGGTAGAAACTAAGACAGAGTGCCACCAGAAGTGGGTCTATTAATAGACTAGCTGTGGTTCTGGAGCTTTAATTCTCCCCTTGAGGTCTTAAATAAGAGCGGTTTCCCCTCTCCTTTGTGCCCCTGTCACACAGTCACACAGAGAAAGATAGATAGACTGAAAAAGCAACTGAGACAAACTCCCTGCTTTTCTCCAGCTGCACTGTTTTCATGGGGGGGATTCGGGAAATCTTGTCAAGTGAATAGGTTTGAAGTCTCTGTGTGTGCATGTCTCTGAGAGAACGTCTGCGCACAACCGTCTGGGGAGGAGGGGGTGTCTGCCGGTTTGTGTCAGGAAAAAAGGAGCGATGCCGACAGAGGGAACGGCGGCGGGCATGTACATGCACACAGGTAGAGCAGGGAAGGAAAACTAAGTAGTTGAACCCAGCCAAAGGCTCCTGAGAACACGGCTAAAAATAACCAGACATCAGAACGGGACGGGAACAGAAGCACTGAATGTTCCCAAACAACACGCACAGGCAGACAAAGCCCGTTTCAAACCGTGTGCTGCCATTACCTAACACACTAAACCTGTCAGCGTTCAACATGAATGCTACAGTGCATTGGATTTGTGCAAGGTTTCCCTTGAGCAGGACACTCAACTCCAACTCGTGCATTTAACACTCCCTGAAAAACAAAGGTTAAACCAAACGATCGGGTCTTTTCTTTGCATTGTGAGAACTTCCAGAGGAGTTTTGGCAGGTACCGGATAATGAGCAATGTGTGGGTAATACCTTTTTATTCTGCCATTTACTTAATCTAATAGAAATACATATCACACTTAAGGCCGTTGCACACTGAACGAGTTGCGAAAAATCTGAACTTGCTGTGCAACGCACACACATGCACGCACGCGCACAAGGTGTTGGGTTTTGCAGAAAATTCATTCTCAAAAAACTGCACTGTTTGAAAAACAAAACAAAACATGAAGTCGACGTCAAGCCATGATAAGCTGGTCCTGATGTTTCTAAATAAAGAAGAAACTGGGGCTCTTGGTTTATTAAATTCTCCCAAGAAGGCCGCAGCAGGGAGAATGTCATGGTTTGATTAAGGCGTTGAAGCTGTATCACGGCCACTTCAGTACATATTTCAGGATGTCAGTACAGATTGACCTGGAGCAGCTTCTAGCTGTGTGTCTGAGGTCAAACAATATTATTTAACCAGAAGGGTGATTCTGTGCGTGTGGGTGTGGGTGTAGACTTTTCAACCAAGTTTGTGACTTGGTTGAGTTTTTAGAGATGTTTTGAACCACCCGACTACCTTAAGAAAAGGCACAGCTAAACCTGGATGTTTTCATACGTCCAGTGTAAAAGTCATTATCTCCTCCACTTTTAGCCAATATTGAGTCCACAGTTTCCTGAAAAATAATTGGGCTTGTTCAGTTGGGTCCATTTTCCACCTTGCATTGGCTTAACAGGCTTAATCAGTACAGAATAGAATAAATACAATTCATTTTTAGAGAAGCAAACTATGCAAATGTCCCACAGAGCAGTTTGTCACTACTCAATATTACATGCAGTCATTTGGTCCCTTGTTAACATAAATGTGTTGCTTAATCCTTTTGGGTACAGGACATCTTCCTGTCCACTTGCTTTTCGGGGAACTTGTTTCCTTTTTTCTATTCGTTAAGAGACCGCAACTGAACACAGTCAAAAAGCTGAAGGCGAGTTTAATCTGGTTAGTTTCACACCAAGAAAATGAGATGAGGGAGAAAAATGTAAAAGAAAACAAACTACATGGGGATTTTCCTGCAATAGCATGATTGAAGTAATGAAATATAGCCTGCTAATTTAAAGCCAATAAAGGCTTTAAGTCATATGGCAAATATTTCATCAATCCTGAATTAAATATTTCTCTTCATAACAATTAAAAAAAGGCTTCTCCTCTGAGCACAATCGGTAATGCAAGCTCCTGTTGACTGTGCTTCAGTATCACTACCTGATTGTGCGAGTTCACTGACTGTGCAGCATGTTTGCGACAGACTCCCTGCTCTCTCCTGCACACACTCGGCGCTTCACATCACGTGCACTCCCCTGTGCTTGGCTTGAAATGGACGTATCCAGACAGCAGTCAGCAGTAAGCCGGTTTTCCTGGCTGCTAGTCTAAACTGAGCCTATCTCCGCTCTGCAGCCAGGGAGGGGTTTTCCCACTCTGTTTAGATAGCATTAGACTCACCTCCCAATCACTTAAGAAGCAGGCCCCCCTCCCCACTTACCCACCACCAGCTACACCCAGCAACGGGCCTAATCAGGGCTGGAATCAATGAAAAGCAAATAGCAGGAAATAAACTGGCCTTTCTGTGTCCTTTAAAGTCCCTAATCTTTTCTCTTTTTTTTTTTTTAATTCTCTGAATACTTTCTTTGATGGGGTTCAGTGGATGGAAACAAGTCGCTCCGTGTGTGTACTCTGTGTAATGAGAACGCAGAAGAGTAAAGACCAGACGGGGACAGAGTGACAGGGTGACAAGGAAGGGCACGCCACGCGAGGAATTAAAATTAAACAGCAAATATACTGATCGCTAAACTCAAACTGATTCTTTCTCCCCCCGCATGAGGAAAAATAAAGTGTAACAGTCCTCCAGCTGACTGATTTAGAAACAGTTTCAAAGCTTTAAGCCAGACGTGCTTGCAACCTCTGCCTGCACCGCAGTCTGTTGTCTTTTCTTCTACAGCATGCCTACGTAGCACTGGCTCTCCACTTAAGACTGACTGTTCCTTTACAACTCACTGATTAGCACTCATTGCCTTTCATATTATTTCAACACCTGCTGAGTCACCAGCAGCTCCTTTGCACCCTGGGATGCAGCAATATAGAAAAGAGATGGAGTGTTGCAGGCACTGAATGCCTCTCTTTCATGCATGAGTACAGTTTAACTGACCAGGCTGTCAAAAAACAGACTACCATTTTGTTTTTTTCAAGCCGACATGACATCAAACCCTCTCTGATGCGTACCCTGTGACGGAGGGTCCCATTTAGCCCACTGGATTCGCTACAAAGTCCAAAACTGCAGTGAAGTATTAACTTCGACGAGTTTTTAAATAAGATCCCATTCTATCTGTGAACACGTTAGCTCGAAACGTTCTGATAAAACTTTGCACGGCTGTAGAGTTAAATCCATTAAATTTACCTTGAAGCTGAAACCTCTTCAGCTCTACCACTTCTTTCAGGCTACAAGTGTAAAAACAACGGTAAACAGTAACTAATTACATATATCAGCCATCTTAACAGCTTTAGCTGGTGTCTAAAAGCCCTCATTAAACACCCCCTCCCTCACAGAGGCTCTGATAAGGCCTGAAATGATTCTGATATTGATGGTACAGAGTTCACACAACTCAGTTACAGTTGGAGCAATTTACGCTCCACTTCCTGTTTGGCAAAATCCTTTGGGTTTTGAGCAGAAGGCAGCAATGCTGTGCTGTTTTGAAGACGCCTTATGAATTGGCTAATGATAAAAGCCTCATGCTCTGCAGGTACCTGATGATTTGATTATTTCCTGTTTCTTGAGCAGAAAAAGGTAATAGCTCCATGTTGTTCACAGCAGAGCTCCGTTTCGTACAACTTATCATAATTATTTAATTTTTTGTTTTGTCATTTCCAAGTTAAAAGACGTGTTTTTAGAATAGAATAGAATTCAACCCTGTAGTCATTGCACATGTCACGAGTACAAGGCAACGAAATGTGCTCTCTGCATTTAACCCATTCACTCAGTGGGCAGCTAACAATCCAGCGCCCAGGGAGGGACGGTACCGTGCTCAAGGGTACCTCAGGGTAGCCGTTGGGTGGATTCGAACCATCTACCTTCCGATCAAGGGGCGAACACTCTACCTACTGAGCCACCCCGTTTTTGATGAAATACATTCATTTATACTAGGTAATTAGACCTGTATACAGTTCGATCCACAGGTTTTTGGACAGTAGTAAGATTTTCAGCCTCTGTAAACCACCACAGTGCATTTGAAATCAATTAAGACTAAATTTTTAGACTTAAAGTTAGCTTTAACTTAAGGGGTTTATCAAAAATACTGTATTCATAGTTTGTTGAATACAGTCATTTTTATACATTAGTTTAAAATAAATGCATTACATCTTAAAGTCACACCTGTAAACATATTCCAGCACAAATGAGAGAGCACTCAAGGTGACCTGCGAGCTGCTGTCTGGAGTCATAAAGTTTGAATGAGCACCAACTCGCTGGAGGCGGAAACACAAACCACATAAACCGGAGCTTAATAACTCAGCGCCCACAAGATCTCTGTTTGCCTCCTAAACAAACCTGGAGAAACAAGACTGTCGCTGAGACAGAGCAAGTCAAAGCACCGGTGTGGAGGACTGCTCTAGCACCACATCAATTTGTCATGTAAGCGTAACCCAGTTTTAAGGTTTGGCTAAAAATGGCCCGACGCAACATGATGTAAAAGGACATGTGGGCCGGCAGCTCACCCAGCCAGCTAAAAAATGATGTGGCATGTTGTATTAAACTACCATAAACTTGGCTGCTACTGAGCAGAAAGGCCTGAAAATTGACTCAATAACAGGATACACTGAGCAAGAATCTAAAAAGGTGTGTAGGATGATACGAAAGCAGACAGGGCAGGAGGGGAAGACAGCACGAGCATACAGGCCAAATGGTCATTTTGACTCTGGTGAGCATGTACCTGCCACTCTGGCAAGCCAGGGGCAACCTTTGGAACTGCTATCATAGGATAAAAGGGAGAAACTTCCAGTAAACGCTCAGGTCAGCTGCCTACAACTGCACAGACTGCACAAGCCTCCAAACATGAGTCAACACATCCATGTGGGCAGACACCCAATAAGGCGCTACACTGTCAATCTCTGCATCTCTGTGGCCACACACAGCAGCTTTAGATTAGCAATGCTGCACTGTTAGACACAGAATTAAAAACTCTTCTCTTCCCAAGAAAACAATCAAAAAGAGCTATAAAAAAAAATCTAAGTAAATAAATAAATAAAAGTCTTATGTGTCCTGGAACAAACTGTTTCAGTGTAATGACGCAACTCCAGCAGCAGCACTGCTGACCATCAGAGACTCCGCAAACATTTATTACCGGCACTGTTTGGAGAAACCCCACAGGCTATACCCAAAAATGACTCTTAGACCCAGAGGAGAGTGAGTGAGTGAGTGAGTAAGTGAGTGATGTCCAGCAAAATTCATCCTTTAACTTAATTATTAACACAAGTTTAAAGTGGTCAGATGGAAATCTGAAGCAAAATGATTTTAATGCACCGCTCAAAGGCCTCGTCTTGAGGGCCCCAGTTTATCATACAGACGCTTCTATTCATGCTTCAGACCCCCACCACCAACATCCATTGAAGCCAATAAATCGCAAACACACAAAGTAGTTCTCCCACTCTTTTTTTTTTTTTTTTTTTAAAATTTTTTGTTAGT
>VOQK01030253.1:4730-17367 GCA_015052645.1 Benitochromis conjunctus
AAACTGTCCAATAACAAAGCACCTGGTCCAGATGGCTTATATTTTTCTGACCTACCCTCCCTTATTTAAAAGAATGGTCAAAGAATTTATGACTACCTTCAGAATTTCTCTTTCTATGAATACTGCAATGATCATCCTGCTGTTAAAATCAAATTAAGATCCCACCTAATCATAGACCACTTTCTCTCATAAATGCAGACATTAAAATTCTAAGCAAAGGTCATTCCAGAACTCATCCATCCTGACCAGACAGGTTTCTTTAAAGTGAACATGAAACACTACACCTATAATGATTCATCATGTACAATTTACATCATCGAGCCCTACTCTAAAAAAAACAAAAAAAACAAATGAAAAAACAAAAAAAAAAACTGTTATAGGGGCTGGGCTGATTGGTTGGTTGGTGCTAATAGACTTAATATACTCTGGTGAACAACTGGTGCACCTGACTCAAACACGCTCTCCCCCACAGTGTCCTTATTTAATAAATGCTCTACAAAACATTACAGCTGACAGGTCAGTTTTCACATTTTAGTTCAGCTAGCAAACAATAAGGAACCTCTTACTGCTTAAGAGACACAGAGTGAAAGTGGACAGTATATCATCATTTTTCTTTTTCTGTTTTTTAAACATAAAAACATTGCTGTAGCCAAGGCCAGTACACAAGTGCCCCCCTTAGACTGTTTTTTAGTTTTAGAGTTATTTTTCCCCCTACGAACTAATATAAGTGGAAAACAAGGACTTACTAAGTCTAGCGCAAATATATATATGTGTGTGTGTGTGTATATATATATATATATATATATATATATATAGAGAGAGAGAGAGAGAGAGAGAGAGAGAGAAAGGGGGTCTATGGTTTGAAAGAAGAAGTTGGAGGCCAAGGTTATCACAGACAATAAAAAAACATGGTTTATTTTATTAATGTCATACTAACTAGAACTCAAAACAATCTCCGACCTGAAGATGCAATCTAACAACTACCAGTGAATCTGATGCATGTCTGTTGCTAAACAACACACTATTTGGACACCCTACCCGATGGGAGTAACGCAATGACAAGCAGTCCTCCTCTCACATTCACACACAGTGCACACGCTGCCTCGAATGGCCCAACAGCTCTCTTTGCTCTCCTCCTCTTCCTCTTTATAAGCTATGCCCAAGATTATGAGGGGAAACACCTGCAGTTCGAGAGAGGAAGACTAATCCTGCAAAGGAAGGAAAGAGACACACACACACACGCGTGCACACAGACACACACACACATGCACACACACGATGCACGCACACACACAGCACCGTTGCTGTAAAAACCACCGTCCTGCTATCTGCTCATCAAAATGGTGCTTGTAACTGATAATTGTTCACGCTTCATATTTTTACAGGATTTGAGCTCAGTATAAGAATCCAGATTCATTTGCTGTCTCCCCCTTGAGATTATTGTGAAAATATTAAATTTCTTCCAACAATAAACCCAATATCCTTCTCAAATATCCCTAATATGCCTATAAGGATGTAATGTGTCTCTGTTGTATGGTAGGCTCCTCGACACTTTCCAGAACACTTTATATCACTCCCATGAAATCAGTTTAACACTCCTTTAGGAGTGTAAGTATCTGATCATTGCTGCTGTAATAGGTGTATGATATCCTTCTATCAATTACTACCAGGCACTATAATTATGTATCATAATGGCTTTCAGACAAAAGGCGACAGCAGGGACAGAAGGGGAGTAGTTTGCCCTGAGATGTATTTGAGCTGTGAGCTTCCTCAGTAGCACGATGAAAGATAAATGCTCATGGCATCTGCACACCTGACAAGTGATGACAAGGTTATCATAGCCTAGGTCAACACATGGACCAATTGGGGTAATCTCTCTGGTACAGCAATCAACTCTTGACATCGAAAGTTTATGATATGATTCACTTAAAAAAAAAGGTCAAATGTATGTTGTCTGTATAATGTCTAATGTATGTATTTTGTGTGCACTATAGTAAATCAATAAAATTGTAAAAATACATCATTTGTTTATTTTACAAAGATATGCTAAAAGAGTATGGACAGATTTGTTGGTAGCAGTAAAGAGACTTATCCTGGCATTATAATCATGTTTCAAACCAAGTGTTTAACCTTAATTAGAATCACAGTCAAGCTTTTCAGCCATTCAGCCTACATTAAAGGAAACAAACGTCCTACTCTGTAGGTTGGTATCATTGTGTTTGAGATACCAGAGGTTGTAATCACAGAGTTGAGGTTGTATGTAAATAAATCATCATACATGAGTAAAATTTGAATTACAAGTTTGCAGATATCAGTTTACGTGTGTAAATATCAATCTTTTCTGAACGTGTAAATTTAAAATTTTACAAATGAGTGTGAAAATTTCAAGATACAAGTTCAAATTTTTTCCACACATTCTCACTATTTCTACAAGCTCTCATATTTTGCAAGTTACCTTCATAGTTTTCTACTACTCTCCCATCTTTCGCATGATCGTCCTCACCCCATGGAGCTGTTGGTGATGAGATTAGGAGTACAAATTTAATGTCTGTCACATGGGCCCACAGACAAGTCTGCGAACACCAGAATTCTGTCCGTGTTGTCAGGGATTCAATTATTATTTATTACTTATTTCACTCAGTGACATGCAAATCAATTTATAACTTTTATGCAATATGTTTGTTCTTTGTTTTTGGTTGATATTTTGTTTCTCTGTTAAAATTAAACTATAATAAAAACTACTGTTCATTTCTTTGTAAGTAAGCAAACTTACAAATTCATCAGGGGATCAGGTCTGAGGACTGAAGGCTCAGGGAAACCCTGGAAACCTTTTAACACAAAATAAGAAATAATAATAAGAAAGATGCACAGTATGACAGGATAACTATATGATGAAACACACAATGAAAAACACAACAACCAAAATATAATGCCTAAAGCAACCATAATGAAACACAAAACACCACAAAGATGCAAAAATGTCCTAATGAGAAAGAACTGCAAGAAAATAAGCAAAGTCATGTGCTTTTACATCCATTACAACAAAGTGACTGCACGTAGGTGTCATGACTTGCTGATTACAGCAACCATTTCTTGCTTCTGCCATTTCTTGTTTTTATTTTTTTGTTTTTATTTTCTGTGTCGTCATTTCAATCCTCATCTTTTTTCCACTCTATTTTGTACACTCATTCCTGTGAATAAAATCATAATTTCAGTGTGCTTTTACTTAACCTTTTTTGTCTTCCTGTGACCCTGCTACAACTACTTTGTGATCTGCAGGTTAAGAAGCATTTTTTAGACTATAAAGAAGGACTCAATCAGAACATTAATTACAGGTAAAATGTTGAATAAACTAACCTTTTTCAGTCCACCACACAACCACTGTCTCAGCAGGCCGTATCAGGCAGAGCATTTTCATGGCAAATTGCCCTCACTCCCCCTGTGCACAAAAACAGGTTAGAAGCTAAAGCATCTCAGCCACTGTGCTGTCCTAAATTTCACAGGTTCACGCTGTGTGCTAATTTCACCCTTCAGCTGACTTAATAGCCATGACTCACTACCCTCACACTAATTTAATACTAAAAAGAGCTTTTGACCTATGTACTTGTGGTACTCATTATTCTGAATGGCTCCATTTATCTTGTCATTGGTCTGTTAACTCCAGGGGAATGAGCGAAGAGGACAGGCAACATTTCACTAAAGATTTTTGACCTAGATGCTTATTGATTAGTTTTGCAATCACTGCCAACTGATTAGATGCTGCTTGACAGGCCATCCATCCATCCATCCATCCATCCATTCATTTTCTACCTCTTATCCAATTTAGGGTTATGAGGGGCTGGAGCTTATCCCACCTGGCAGTATGTCCCATACATCAAAGATAAAGATGAAGGCTTTTAAGTACAAGTAATTTCTGACTGTGGTCAATACTAATAAACATCTGTTGACCCACTCATTGTCCCTGAAAAGATTAAATAACTGCAAATGTCACCATAACTCTGAAGTGTCGAGTTTTGGAGTGAGACCTTGTTTCGTGAAGAAACATTAGTCAGAAATTCACTGGGTGTAGCAAGCTAACGTTTTCAAATTAGCTTGAAAAAACAAAATATAACATAATATAAAAAGAAGTGTTACAGCTGCAATCTGTAATATATACACACACATAAAAACTCCAAAAACAAAACTGAAGAACATAAATGTTTTAAAAATGACTTTAAAAGTCAAAAAAGAATTTTCATCAAAATTTTGACTTTAAGTAAAATTATACTGATTTACTTAAAACTTTAAATGAAATGAAAATCATCCACATAATAAAAGGGAAATCCAAGATACTCCACGATTAACTGTCAGTGGTATTGTTACATTTAGAAACCACAGTAACTCATCCAGGTATATACTAAATAGGTTAGTAAGTCTACACTTGATAAAATTCACAGTACGCAGGCTTTTTTCATACAAGACAAAGTCTGAACATACACATTTTAGCACAGAAAGCACTGCAGTAAGCACCAAAGACAAAGTTTATATATTGCCTGTCCTGTCCATAGGACAATGCTAAACACTTAATAGAATAGAATTATATTACAAAGATATGCTAAAAGAGTATGGTGCACACAAAAGACATACATTAGACATTATCAGTTGATATTTGTTACTTTCAGCTGTTTGAGGGACTCTAAATATATAGCACCATCTCTTTGTGTGTTCTTAACACAAATGAGTTACGTGTATTTATATTGCACAACAGTACTAAATGATAAATTTTTCACATGATATCTTCCAGATGGGATTTCTTCACCTTCCTTTGAGCTCCATGTCCCTGTAGAAAAATCTAATCTAAAAATCTAAATAGCTGTATTCGTGGCAGCAAAATACATGAGGCCAGAAAGATATTCAAAGTGGCTATACAATAAAGCACTCCAGATGAACACAATAATCTTTCTGGAACCAACTCTGTATCTAATTGTAGTAGTAGCAATCTCTACTAGATACATGTCCTGAGAAAAGTAAAACTGACTCTTTAGCTGATATATACTCTGTTTTGGTTATCCATGGTCACCAACAAAGACAGATGTGTTCCTGAAAGAATTGTTTCTGGTTCTACAACAAAACACTTAGGTGCTGAAACTGAGCCAGGTCACTGTAAGTTTGTCTGTACGAGTTATCCTTTTCCATTTTATGTGGAGTTTTTAATCACTGTTAATATAAAAGTTAGAATTAGCATAACGTTCACTTCTCTTCACTTAGAAAGGACATTAATTTTTGGATTAATCCTTCATTTTCCATCTGCCATTCCCTTATTCTACCATCTGCCACAGTGCGAAAATGAGCAGAGCAATGACCTTGTGCTGTTTTGGGTTTCAAAGCATCAGATTCTCTGGCTAGTCCAACTGATTTCATATCTCCATGATGCCAATTATGACTGGCAGTCTCTGCATGGTTTGTTTACAGTCCTGCCAGCGGAGAATAGAATACAGTTTCACAGCGATATTGACCTGGGAACATATTACACAGATTTCTTAACTGTTTAGTAACCATTGTAATTACAGTTGGGATATGATGTTTCCCAGAAAACCTGCTAGCCAGGAAATAAATGGGCTACAAATGCAAATGACTATGGAAACAACTTAAACAACACAAAAGGAATTATTAGAAGATTCACAGATTTTTGCTTAATTCAATTAAGGATTGATGAAATAATAATCTAATTGACTGAACCTTAGCTCCTTTATTCTATACTCAACAAGTTTAAAGACACTTTTAAAGTAGGAATTTAGATTGACCAAAATATACATACATACATACATACATACATACATATACAGTATTGCAAGTCATCAAACAAATGCAGACGAAAAAAAATAACTGCATTCTAATTAGTTTGTGAATTAGTTAGTTTATATGTGAATTGGGACTATACAATATGTTCTCTCCAGTCCAGCAAGCGTTGAGCAGGCATCCTCCACCTAACTTTCCACTCAGACCACCTGTATTCTATCAACTTCAAAAGACAAGAGCAACCAGTCTTGACAGACATACGTTTCCACTGTGCCAACTGCAAAACAAGAAAGGTATCCTCACTACTTATATGGAATAGCAATTTTATTCCCTAATTCTGGCTCAGTGAAATAAGGTTGCCAAAATACGCTTTGTTTAATATTTTCACATTCAGTTTCGAATCTTAATCTTTTTGCTTTATTTATTTATTTTATTTTATTATTCATATTTTTTATCAGCGTGAGTATCATGCTGGAGCGGAAAGGGGGTGAAGGCCAGGTTGGTGAAAGATAGCAGAAGAAGACGGAGGAATAGAAAAAGAAAGTGACACAAAGAACGAGAGAAAACAAAGGGATGAAGGACGAAGCCAACAGACATGCTGGATCTCCAACTGCTGCATCTGTAACAAGACACACAAAAAAAATTATAAAGTGTCTGAAAGACAAAACAAAGGGAGATGCACAAACAAAAATATTGCTGTGTGAGAGTAACAGAGAGAGAAAGCAAGACAGAACCCTAACCCTGAACTCACACATCTTGATGACAACTGTGCAGAGGGAAGGGGGAAGCCCTAGACGGAGCACCCACAGGGAAAAAGCAGGAGTGCCAAAGAAGCACAGGGCATGGCAGCCGACCCTGGTACGAGGAGAGGGCGGGGTCCAAGGATCCAGGTACTGCCCAAAACCCTGCCCAACACCCAGCCACTGCACGACAAAGACGCCCAAGGCACCTCAGACCACAACCCCCAATGGAGCAGGCCAGCAACCAAACAAAAACGCCTAGTGAGGCGTCCAGGAACAAGCAAGGAGCGGCAGGGAGGGGAACCCCCCCAACCTCAATAACAATGTTCCAGAAGGGCCAAGGCTCAGCAAGCCCAGACCCAGGCTTAGCCACACACACAGAAACTGCACAAGGACACACATCCAGCTTTTTGACCAATCTAAAAGGGGCATTTCATAGATTTTAAGACTCATTTCCAACAGAAAATTATCGCTGAGTGCCACTTACTACAGAGACAGTATCAGATGATGATAAAATGTTAATAAAAAATCTCTAAAGAAAATAAAAATATAACATCAAAATGTCCATCCGTCTTATTATCAGGGTCAGGGGGGACTTGAGCCTATCCCATTCTTTCACAGTGCTAACACATAGTGACAGATGACCATTCACACTCACACCTATGGGCAATTTAGAATCACCATTGAACCGTATCCCACTAAATGCACGTCTTTGGACTGTGGGAGGAAGCTGGAGTACCTGGAAAAAACCCCCCCACACAAACCCGAGGAGAACATGCAAAATCCACACAGAAAGGCCCCGGCCCTGGCCAGAGGGTGGAGTCAAACTCAGGATCTTCTTGCCATGATGCAACAGTGATAACCACCCAGGACCGTGCTGCTTCATAAAGAATGCTTTTTGCAGGCCAACCAAATATAATGTAAAAAAGAACAAGAGATGAATGTAACAGAAAAGTGTTATTCTGGTGATTTAGCACACAGAGCAGTAAAATCAACATTTTACTTCAAATTAATGATTTTATTGCTCAGTGTACTCTCTGTGCTGCTGTGTATTTCTATGGTGATGGATGCACATTAGAGCACTAGAACTTTAAACTGGACCCATTTAAAAAATGAAAGCTTACTGTTCCACAGCCGAATAAAAGAGATGTATAAATAGCTTTAGTTTGTCACAGGTCAAGGTGAAATGGATTTGAATGACTGACTATAAGTGTGTGTTCTGTGTTCTTGTAGCTGCAATTCCAGCAGCAGTGTGAAAGAGAATTAGCAGCAAATTAGAATCAATTACATAAACATTTCAACATTTTCTCCATTCACAACTGAATACATGCAGATTCCTGTGACAATAAAAATAAAAAGTTTGCGACATTCAGTTTTGTAAGCATAGCTTGAAAGCTTGCACATATGAAACATATTTCCCCAGCAGAGACTTTATAATGCACTTAAAATATGCTGTAAATAAAAGAATCAGTGAAAATGTAGCAGATCTAGGTGATTTGAAACAGAAATTTGGAACGTAACCTGCTTGCAACAGTTTTAGTTTTTATTCTCTCAGCTGCAGACTGTTTAATGGTTTGTGAATAAAGACTAAATATTAAAACAGAGTTCACAGATAGGCTTCAGGTGTTTTCACACCTGCGGTTTTGTTTTCTCCTTGGTATGGTTCGCTTGTGCATATGTGAACACAGTAATCAAACTTGAGTGTGGACCAAAACGAATGCACCAAGACACACCTATAGTTCATTTACTCTGGTTGGAATCACTTGATGCAGTTGTAAACTTGTAGCTTTTCCCTGTGATTTAGAATTGTTAGTCTGGCTGCCTATCAATCCCACTTATCAGTTCAACTTGCACTTGTACTACAATGAGTTGATGTCACTTTGTGTCCCGGAGGAAATTAGTGGTGCAGTCTAAATTGTGGATATGGATATTTTATTTACATTTTATTGCACAAAAGGATGACAGAAACAACCGCATCATCCTGCTAACACAACTTCGGCACTTTGCAAGCACCTGCACAGACAGCATGCTAATGCTAAGCTAGCCAAGGACCCAGAATGATAATGACCTGGCTGCTGACCCTAGCCCAGCAGCCAGACCGTACAGTGTAGATGTCCTGTTTTAGAATTATATTTTTATACTTGTAGAAAAATACAACTGTTGTAAAATTGTTTTCTGGCACAAAAAAGATCATTAGAGTTGTGTTTAATACTCTATATTTATTACTGTGCTCATTTGGAAAACACGAAGATTTTAGACAGTATTGTCCTACTCTCTCTCCCTGAAGAGGTCTAAGAGATCGTCACAACTTTTTGGAGACTTGATTGGTCAGTAGGTAGTGATTGTTGTTCTGTAATCTGGAGCCTAAACCACTCGGAGCAGGCTAGGTTCACAGCCAAGATTACCATAGCAATATACCCACCTTCACAGTACAGAAAACCCAAGGTAAACTATGAAGTTACCTGAATAAGACAAAATCCTGCTTTGTAGTACAGATATCTGGTTTCAATTATTGCTGTTGATCTTGTTTTTTAAATAAATAATTATGAATCTCCTCCTGAATCTCATTGTCGTAATTGTCTTTAGGTGTTCCTCATTTCTTTCCTGCTTCCACCTTCCCCAATTAGCCCTAAGCGTGTCTGTGACTGACTATTTCATTTGTAACTGAGAATAGAATTGCAAACAAAAGTGGAGTCAGCTTGTAGGCCCAATCATTCTAATATACATCTGATTGTGTATAACCTCACACTGCCTTAAACCCCTCCAACAAGCCAGCAGTTTTTCAATCATTTGATTTCATAATCTAATTTCTAAACACCAATTAAATTTCTTGTTTTTAATTGAAACATGGTTAGCAAACATACTATAGTTCTTACTAAGTCTACTCCCCCAAATCTTAACTTTCTAAAAGTGTCTAGATGTGGTAAGGAAGGTCTAGCAGCTCACATATTTATGAATGGATCTTGACAGTTGAACTCTTTTGATATATTTTTAATATACTAAATATTTTATGTCTATTGTAATTAAAACCTTAGTTATTAGTTGTTTGTGGTCTGTTACCGTTCAAATCAAAAACATATCATTACTCTATAAATTGACCTCCTTTCACAGGTTTATTTCTAATGATTTAGCTGTCAAGTTATGATGAAAATTATTACTTTTTATCTATGACTTCAACTATACCACAATTTCAATTAAAGACAAACAAATGTCCTGTCCAGAAAATGCTACACAGCCAGAGGTAAAATGTTTTGATCAGCTGAGTGTTTAGATTTACTGGATACAACCATTACCAAATAAACCTACCAAAACTCATAATGGGCGCGTTAGTCTTTGCCAGGATCCATTTCCCAGATGATTTGTGCCTGGATGTTGGGCTGTTTGTGGATCAGGATTCTGTGACGAACAAGCTGATGAATTATTTCAGGCTCTGCTAGATAGTGGGGACGGGGTCAGACGGGACAAGAGAAGATACATGTGTTTTAAGCATGTATTTCAAAAAGCTATTTTCCCAGAGATGCACATGAAAAGATTTCTACAGTTGCTGATTTCCTGCTGTCTTTTATAACTATTTGCTCTGCATGTGGGTAAGAAGTGCTCAGAGTGCAACCACTGATTTAATCAGTAATTAGGTAGCATTTTCTACCTGGGATCATTTATACTAAATTACTTGCAATCCTTGATTTTAGTTTCATATTTTTTTTTCTCTCTACTTCCACCAAGTTTTAGTTTCTTATATCATCTTATGTCTTTCTTATATCACACTTATGCAAATAGTAACCCTTCAAATCCCCAGTCTTTGTGAGAGGCTGCCTGTCCTGTTATAGATATTTTCAAAATCTCAAAGTATTTTAGTGTTTGCCAGGTATAATTTTAAATAGACTAAATGGGCTGTCTTAAATTAGCTACAATGTCCTTAATCATGGTATAACACTTTTGATTCAGGAGGGATTCAAATTTGAGTTTTAAGCACCACTATGAATAGGCCTGTATGAGCAAGCAAACATCATTGCAACTGCTGCATTGTGTCCATGGCCAGAAGTGATTTCCATCGCATGGCAAAAACTGCAATGTGGTAATTAGGGGTGGTATTTCTGTATTTTGTTATCATTAGCCCATAGTGGCAAGTGTAAGGAGACTTTAGCATGTTATTGCAGTGAGTTCACTAACTCATTCACCTTTATGGGATGCTACTCCTGTGTGATGTTTTTGCCCAACATTCAGGAGAAGGAACATGCTCACTCTTTATATGTTCAGGTCTTCTGTTTCATTTCAAAGTCACGACTCAAGTGTCTAAACCCTTTTTCTAAAAGAAAGAGATTATAAGTACCACAGTGACAGAAAAACAATGTTTTTCACCAGCACAGCTCATATAAAAATGACCCAAATCCACCCCACTGCATTGCACATTCACAGATGTTGACTCACTGAAGCCTACTCAGGTGAACAATTTACGTGTGCAAACACAGTAATTGAAACGGCTGTCACTGAGGAATGTGTTTCTTAATTAATCATTTAATGCTTGTGTCACCTGCCCCACGGGGCATGCTTTATCTTTGAGAGAGAAGGTGCATGAGGAATGGTCCTGCTGCACATGCAATATCAAAGCAGGCTGTCTTCTTCATGATACAGTCTTAAATTATTCAAAAATAGCAGGAGGGGAGGGCTTCTCTAAGGTCTCCCACTGTGCAAGCTCTGTAAAATCACTTAAAAGTGGAACAACACAACAGGCGCAAGCCAGAAGAAAAGGATTAAAAAAAGAGAGGAGTTTAATGCAGCATCCATGCAGATATTTGACTTCAGACCTGACCAAGGTAACCATCATAATCTTGGTAAGGTATTTTTTTTGAGCTGAAGCTTGGGTTATTGAGAGTAACATTGTTCTGACTATTAATATTTTTTTTCTCAACTATAAAAACCTTAATGTGAGGCCCAGAGGTTATTTGTGTGTTAAACATTGCCAGTAGAGATGCAGAATAACTAAAAAGAATAACAATGTGGCATCCAGCAATATCTTCCAAATGGCTGCAATTAATTGCAGTGTTTTACATCATAGAGGGTTGTAAGAAAAATGTTTAATTGCAGACAGCAAAGGATGCATACCTAGAGGTGAGTAAGCGACAGAAATTGTCCACTCTATGTTACAGTTATAGAGAACCAGGACTGTAAATGCTGTGTAATGGTTCAACATGCATTTTTAATGAATGGCATAGCATTAAGCTACAAGCTAAACCACATAAAGGCTGAAAATTCAACTCTGAAATTTAAGAACAATGTCAACATTTTTTTTTAAGGATGAACTATTTTTCAACCAAATTTCACACTTTTACTTTTAGTGTCACTTTCACTCAGGTGGTTTTGAGTTCTAGTGAAAAGTTCAACAAGAAAGCTTTGTGAATGGTTTATCATATGGATGTTACTGAAGGGATGCCTGCTGAGAAACTTCACATTTAAATAAAGCCTTTGGCAAGAAGTGTCAATTTCCAGGAAACCCAGGCCTGATATTTATCTCATTTAAGTTGCCTTGATATAGAGAGAACAGGGCTTTCCATGTGTGCTTCAGGCTATGAATCATTCACATCGCTGCGACCTTGGGACTAGGAAGTCCATTAAATTGTGATTAGTTTTGATGTTATTCTGCTGACTCAACCAGATATGTGTACTAATATCCCTCTCAGAGGGGGAGCCTCAAAAATTCAATTCAGGTTTTCATTGTGTCAGTATCAATAGTAATAGGAAAACCTGCCTAATGCAGAGGAAGGGATAATAGTATATTCTCAGGGTGGTACTTTAATCTTTGGCCTCAGAGGCTCATTGCTTGTGTGACCCTGATGTACACAGACCTCTGGGTTCTGTTGCTCAATACACCAGTCACACCAGGTTAGAACAACAACTCCTACCCAGACTCATGATTTGAGTGGAAAACCAAGTGTAAGCTTCATTCAGGCATTACTACTAACATAAGCTAATGTCTAAACAGAATGACAGGGTGAAGATCATTTTACAGTGCTGTCTGTATCCACTAAAATTGTGCAGTCTTATTTACAAAATTCTCTTCTTTATCAGGAAAGAGGGCAGTATTTTATCTGTGAAATATGTTTAAAACCCACCAACAAGGA
>VOQK01030256.1:0-11376 GCA_015052645.1 Benitochromis conjunctus
CTTACCAAGTATATTTGTCTTATTTCTAGTCAAAATAATCTCATCACACTTAAAATAAGACACAATCAGCTAAAGAGTAGCATCTCAGTGAGATATAGAAACTTGTTTTTAGACACTGAATCTTGAAACTAGAGAATTTTCACTTGTTCCATTGACGGATTTTCCACTTATTTTAAGCAAAAATATCTTGTTTTAAGTGGAAAAAAATCTGCCAATGGAACAAGTGAAAATTCTCTAGTTTCAAGATTCACTGTCCAAAAACAAGTTTCTATATCTCACTGAGATGCTACTCTTTAGCTGATTTAAGTGTGATGAGATTATTTTGACTAGAAATAAGACAAATATACTTGGTAAGAGTTTTTGCAGTGCTCTCTCCTCTGGCCAGTTCGCAAAAATAGAGTATGGCTGCCGTTTCTTGGTGATTATAAATGGCCTTGACCCATTTTTAAAAAAGGACAAGATACTAACAACTCCTGTGCTACTTCATCATCTGCTTCATGCATCAATGAGCCGGGCTGAAAATGAGCAGTAGGCAGGGCAAATATGATAGTCTGACTGGAGAGTGGAGTCATTTAAACACACTATTGTGAACAAACTCACAATAGTTCTTATACAGTGGCTTAATTTATTGCTGGCTATGCCTTTTCTTCTAGGTTTTAGCTACAGGAAGTGATGGGAAAAGCCATTTCAACTGAAAATTAAAGCTGCAGTTATCATTAGTCTCGCAGGAGCAATGTGCCAAGTGCGTGCAATATGAAAGTTGTTCCTCATAATAAGAGAATTTTTAGCATAGTTACACGATGGAGCAGCTAAAGAGCCGCCTAAACTGCTGGGGAGTTGGTGGAGACCAACAAGAGGATGAATCTAGGACACTCTGTGTGTCAGCTGGCCAAAACCACCATTACAAACCAAGTCTGAGGTTTCTAATGTCTGCATCGACTCAATCTTAACCAACGTGTTTTTTGTTTTGTTTTGTTTATGTTTTTCAGCTTGCTGTGAAGTTCTGCATCAAAGTGGGCTAAAATAAATGAATTAGACAGTGGGTGCGGGACAGTTGTGGATTTATGGCACCTTTTTTCTCTTATTTTTGAGCTTCCATCCCAGTCAGCCATAATAACAAGACTACCCGTTTGTATGATTTCATGATTTATGCTGTGGGTTTGGATGTAGTGCTTCAGCACTCTTCCCACATCTCAGTAATGCCTTTGGTTAAAACTGATGACCAAAACAAAAATATGGGCAAAGTTGAGATAATGTGGAAGTGCTCTGGAAACAGCGAGAGGAGGGAGTGCAGCCGCTCCGATGATGACGAAGCCTTAAGTTCCTGGAATGTGTTAGGTGCGAACTCTCCATAGGTAGTTTGACCTCTCGCCTTCCCAGAGGGAGGAGTCTTAAGCTCATTATTATTGCCTTCATTATTTCAAATGCTTGTCCAGATGCCCGAGCTGGAGGTGGCCCTATGCACCCCACAGGGATTTGAGGCACCTGATTGGTCAGGATGAGAGAATCGGTTCGGAGGCCAAAGGGTAGATTCTTCCGGAGTGAAGACACCATCTGCTGACTGTCTGTCTCTCTGACTTTACATCATCTTGCTACATGATGGAGTTACGGGTCACTTTGGATGAGAACATCCTGTTACAGCACTGCATGTGACATCCTGCCTGTAGTATCAGTCTCAGGTGTTAGATGTAAAGTCAGTCCCTCCAAAAAACACTGCTACACACACTAGAACATGCAATAATTAATATTTTTATATTATCAATGGAGTCAAATGGAAAGCTATGCAGTTCCCTTACCTTATGGTCCTTTATGACATATTTCTGCTCATTATTTGGGCTTTCTGTCCCACAGGCTTGCTGTTTGACACTGAACAGGTTTTTACTTTGAGCTTGATATGAAACAGTGTGAAGATACACCAGTTAATGTGTTGATATGACAGGTTTTACCTATTAAATGACTGTAACCCTGAAAACTAGGCCCAACTTTAACATGTAGTCATTTTTATTTGCTTCTCAATGTCGCTTCATAAATACAGACCGCTTTTAGCCCAAGCTGTGCAATTCCTTTAGTCATAAATGAATAAGAAAGACGTTTGATTGGTCTCAAAGGGGGCTATGTATGTTTAGCCCAAGAGAGTCTGGGCTAAATGAGGCTCCAGAGGTTATGTCTCAGAAAGCTATTCATTCTGTTAGCTTGGTTAGCAGTGTTAGGATGATAGACTTACCACTTAGAGAATTTACTCATTGCTCCCAAGCTTCCCAGACTAGATATGAGCTTGATGCCAATAAAACGGGTGGTCAGTGGGTTTTGGCAAACAACTTAGGCTAATGTCAGGCAGAAGTCCAGAAAACAGTCCAATAGGTCATATACCGAAAACCAGTAACATACAAGGAAACTTAAACAACAACAATAAAGAAACAAAAACAAGTGGAAGGCAAGTTGATGGCTCAAATGCTTGAATAGAGACAAGACAATCAGGAAAAATGAAAGAAAGCAGCAGGTGGTATAGCTACAGAGGACTGACTGGATAGTTGGTGTGGAAACTGGAGGGAAGCCAGACAAAGACAAAAAGTCAAACCAACCAAAACACAGAAATGCAGATTATTTCAAAATAAAACTAAAAGCAAATACAATAAGATCTGATGAACATATTATATTATGAAAACTCAACAATGAAGTCAGAATTTGACAAGAGACAGATTTAAAGATGGATTTAAAAGGTAAAAATATGCCCACACATATTCATAGGTGGATCCATCTAATGCTCATGGCTCCATACCCGCTAATGTAAATAGTAGATGTCCATGAACATTGTTTTCAAGGCTAAATCTGACCAACCTTTAAAAGGATTTCCATTTTATGTCTAAATTTGTCTGAAAAGTGAAAGGTGACAACTCATCCTTAGGCTACTACAAAGACTGCAGCCATGTACTAATAACGCACTGAGGAACCTTCTGTTCTTTAGAGAGTTAAGAGGAGTCAAAAGTGGCACATCAGGATCACAAGTGTGTAGAATTAAGTGTAAAACTTAGCCAATCATAATTGGCTGTTGTTTCAATAATTTCATTGCACTTTTGTTTTTATGTTTTATTTATTTTTTAATATAAAATATATATATAAAGCACCACCAAGAATTTTCTAAAGTTGACTCTGCTTGTTGAAGAGTTTGCAGAGGTATTACATTTAGTTCTGTTTTATTTATATATCACCAAACAGAAAAAAACAGTTGCCTGAAAGCACTTGATACTGTAAGGTGATGATGATCTCCTGTGAAAAAGCACTTAAGAACTTGGTGACAGTGGGAAGGAAAACCTCCCTTTTAACAGGAATAAACATCCAGCATAATCAGGCTAAGAGAGAGGCATCTATGTGCCATAGTTTGGCTGTGGGTGAGATGTTGAGAAGGAAGATATGTCCTTTCACCTTTTCATCCAGATTTAGATATAAAGGTGAGTCTTTTTAATGACCTAAGAAGGCGACTTTTTAAGTTTCCTTTTTTACTAGATCATACCGTAGTTTAAAGTCGGGCAAAGTCGTCTTTTCAGCAAGTTTTTGCTGGGTGGGTAGGTTCTAAATGGAAAAACTGGCACCATAAAAAAAACATGCAATATCTTATAAGGGAAAATATTAGCATAATTTTGGTAGAACACTGGTTAGCACTGTTACTTAACAGCGAGGAGACAGCTTTGAGTCCGCTGACTCTGTGTGCTCTCCCTTTCTTTCATGGGTCCTCTTTAAGTTCTCCACCTTCTTCTGGCAATCTAAAGATATGCAGTTTGGGGTAACTGGTGATTTAAAATAGATCATAGGTGTAAACGGCTGTCTGTGACAGTGCGACAGACTGGTGACCTGTCCGTTTTAGTGTATCCTGCCTTTTACCCCATGACAACTGGGATAGACTCCAGCCCCCCCTGCAGCAGTCCATAATTTATTATTCCTCAACTCCATGAAGCTCTATTTTTATAAGAACGTATTACAAAACATCTATTTAGCATTTTTGCTAAATAACATGCTCTATCCTTACTATGAATACAATTTAATTAATTTAATCTCACATACTCAGTTCTGCTACTACAACTGCTCACTAAGGCATCTTCACAAGAGCAATACACAGTTCATTTTTAGTAGCTTTATCTTTGTCTTTAACAAAAGTTTGATTCAGCAGTCGTTGCATGGTTTGACCCTTCTGACAAAAGTCCCCATATCCTGCATAGCTGTGCAAATAAATTAGATACGGATGCTGTGCTTGCCTTCTCCTCCATCGCACCCCCTTTTTGTGGTCCTGCACACGCAGATATTAATCTGTCTTAGCCAGCATGGAGCTCATGAGCAAAGTGAAACCTTACACAGTGTAACCTTTACAAGAGAGAGGCTTCTAAAATGAGTCTGTGTGCCAATCATCTACAGGTCAGGGGTCTGCAGAGACCGAACAATGCCTTTCATTCGCTACAACACCCTGCTCTGTAGAAATCGGCATTAAGGCAGAAAATATAAGAGTGTGAGACCCGATGCCGGCAGAATTTTGAGCAAGAGTGACCATCCCCAAGGAGAGAAGAGTCATCTACGTTGAAGCATAGCTCTCATTTACAATTTGATTAATATCACCCGTAGGTTTCTTTTTAAAGCATTCCTCCTGTGTCATCATAACACCTTTGTCATCAGGGAAAGATTCCAATGGAGGACTTTCATATGAATGTTGATAGGCATAAATGGAAAGAATTTAGAAAAGAGGAAACTGCTCCTGAAAAAAATTCTTCTGGGCTGTTTCCTCTGACAGGAAATTGTGTCTTTGATCTAAGCCACCACACTCATCTGGTCATCACATGTAAGGTGTCACTCTTTCCTAGAGGGGAGACAAGGAAATTTGCTATCACTGCTGTGACTCAGAGAATATTGGACACTCACAGTGCAAGTCCCTAAAAGATGAAAAATAGGGACTATAAATTTGACTAAAGCTAGGCTTAGGAAGTGTTTGATGAAGCACATATGATGGACAGTACAACGTGACATATTCGTTTTGTCTTTGCAGGGAATTGTCATCACTATTGGCTAAGCACAGTCAGGGATGAAGATTCACACCTGTTAGACTACCAGGGAGTGTGTCCTTAGTGTGTGTGTGTGTGTGTGTGTGTGTGTGTGTGTGTGCGTCCTACACTCACAGTATAAAAGGTCATTTTCATGTGGAGCATCCCACATGGTCACAGATGAAGCTGATGATATCACACACCCATGCAAATCTAACATGCATTCTGCGTATCACTCTGTGCAGTCACATATAAAAAAATTCAAATGAAGCTGAAATCTCTGATATGGAGATTGTGGTGCTGGTGTTGCAACGCCTGATTTATAACCTGCAAACAGAAGGTGGAAGCACATTGATCTTCATGTGCCGTTTGTCACGGTTATAGTCGACCGCATCATTACCGCCGCCTGGGTCTTTTTGCCGTCAGGGGGTAGAGGAGGCATCATTAATAATGTTAACAAGGCCAACAGGACTTATATGATGGTTCTCAAGGTCAAGCTTGACACAGAGAGGTGAATTCTCTGCCTAGCAGAGCAGGTAAGTTAAATGTTACTGTTTGCAGAAAATTAGTTAGTTAGTCAGTTGGTTGTATATAAACATAGTGAACATCAAGGCCCTGTTCTTGAAAGCAGGCTTAGTGCAAATTCTGAGTTTGTTAACCTCCAGCACGAAGGAAACTTTGTGTCTTTTGTTTTTAGAAAGAAAATCAGTCACTTATCAGTTAAAGGGTAACCGAACCTGCTTACTGGCAGCTGTTTCTTAAACAAACTCTGAGTTTCTTCTGACTGCTCCCGTCATGCTGCACTGGAACCAGCCTCCAGCTGCCTCCTGCAGTCCAAAGACATGCAGTTAGTGGGGTCGTGTTAAGTGGTGATTCTAAATTGCCCATAGCTGTGAATGGTTATCTGTCTCTCTACGTGAATGGAGTGTCAGATTGGTGATCTGTCCAGGCTGTACCCTGCCGCTCACCCTGTGGTAGCTGGGATAGGCTCCAGCACCCCATGACCCTGAATGGATGGGTGGCTCTCTTCCACAGTATGCCTTTTATCTTGTTTTTCTCCCACAAAGAGCAGATGGCTTCCCCTCCCTGAGCCTAGTTCTGTAAGAGGTTCCTTCCTGTTAAAAAGGAGGTTTTCCTTTCCACTGTTGCTCATAGGGTTTTGTCTGATTTTTTCTCTGTATTATTGTAGGGTCTTCATCTTACTTTATAAAGCACCCTTGGCATGTTGTTGTGATTTGGTGCTATATACATATATATACAATTTTTTAATAAACTCAAGTGAACTTGATGTTCCTAGAGGAGCTATATAAATAGAGTTGAGTTAAACTGAATTGAATTGAACTGGTATATATATATCATAAAGTGTATCATATCTGTTTGATCCATAGTGCTATATTCAGTAGGTTTCATTGCATTTTCTCTATTTCAGATTAAAGCACAATAAATATATATTGAGATTTGCAAGAAAAATAAATGTGAAGATTTGATGGGTTTGCAGTTTGGTCTATTAATAACAGATTCAAGCTAGGATGACTGAGCAGATGATGCAAAAGGAAAGTGCTCCTCTCCATTTTTATTTATTTATTTTAGAAAAATGTTATAATTCACACTGACACTCATATTCCTTATTCCTCCAAAGTAAAACGAAGGCTTGTGGGATGCTGATTTAACTTAGTGTTTGAGCAGATGACCAGAAGGCTTAAGTCTAAATATAACAGCCCAGGTTTGGTTCTGACCCTTTTGAGTCCCTTTGCTGCACATCGTCTGACCCTTTTGAGTCCCTTTGCTGCACATCGTTTCTACTTTCTTGTCTCATCTTTACAAAAATTTTCTAATAAAGGTGAAAAAAAGCCCCCAAAATGATTTATAAACTTAAGGCTCAGTTCTACATTGTCCCAGTTGCTATGGTGATGATGATGTTTTTTTTTTGTTTTTTCACTACCCCCACACACGTAATTCTGGGTGAACAAATTTACATTCGACTGAGCTAACTGATCAGCTGTAACCAAAAACTGAGTTAATCAACTCTAACTTCAGTATGAGACTCAGAGTTTGTCAGACCTGCTTTCTGGAACAATCTCCAGCAGTCAGCCTGACAGCAGCACAACAGCAGCTGTAAACAATCTGCTCATTAGGCTGTGATTGGATACAGGTTGCAAGAAATGTCACCTCTTTGCGGTACACACATACAGAGCGAGTAGCTTCAGAGTGTTTGTGTTACTGTTGCTTTGACTAAGGCAGCATGCTTTGGAAATGTGGAATGGCTTGTGGAGCTGGTTTGGGGTAAGGCTCTGCTTTGCAGCTATTCTATTCTATACTAGCTATTCTTGTTGTTGTCCCGTTTCTCCTGACCTTGATGTTTTGTTTCTGAGCAGGATATTGCTGATTTTCTTAGTTCAAGCAGAGCATGTGTGCTGTTCATGGGCTACACAACGTAAGTGGGAATTTTTATGTTTAAAAGTTATTTTAGTGCTGTGATTTATTACCACTGTGGGCTTACACTCCATTTCCTTCTCAGCACATAGCCCCCAGACACTCAACGGTAACAGATATGTTGGCTTTTCACAGCAAGATGGTCGACTAAGAAGACTGGATGGCAGCTATTCCCAGGATCAAATCAGACAGGCCTCCATTTCTCCACGTGTAGCCCACAGCAGTAGCCTCGGCACAGGGACTACAGTTAACGGAGGCAATAGTCAAGGGCTTTCTGCAAGCAGCTATGAACAGACTGTTTCAGAACCAGTCCAAAGCTTGGTAAGGTTAGTGCAGAGCAACTTGGTGACAAAACCTAGCTGGTACACAAATGTGAAGAGTGTTAATGCTCAAGAGGTGCCAAACCGCTCCTCTTTTAGCCTTTCTGCTGCAAGTGGGACCTCTGTGAATGGACTCGGTCAAAACCAGAACAGCCTTCCTGATGGCAGCAAGGAAATGACTTGGCCATTTCAGCGTGGTACACTCCAAGCTAGCCAGGCTGGATCCAGCAGCTCTGCAGCTCTTCAAACTCTTACAGGAAGCTCCTCATTTAAACCAGCCTCTCTGCATTCTGTAGCACAGAAACCTGCCAGTGCAGCTGTACGGGGCCAAACATCAGCAAGCGCTCCTGCAAAACGGGTCACTCTACATAAATCTGAACCTTTAAGTATCTCTAGAGACTTCCCCGTCCATGGATTTGGGAACTCGTACAAGGAGACATGGCTTCCTGCGAATGCTGGAAACACCAGAGTAGGCTACATGCCATCTTCCACTTCGAACACAATGGTGAGCTACAAACCCAGCTACACCTTCTCAGAGCAGAGGCCCACCAGTAGCAACTCTCTCCAAACATCATGGGGAATCAGGAATCCAGCCCAGGAAGTTCATAATCTGCCTGATTATGGAAGTAACACAATGGGAAATTCGGCTCTACGCTACACTCCAACCAGGATCTATGAGGTCCCCGAAAGATTTGGTGGGTATGCTATCAGACGGCTTGGTGACGAAGAGGTTGACCAGGTGCCACAGACTACCACACCTCCCCCACAGCAGATGGAATATCTCAACCCAAGCACATCTGAGCATCCGTCTGTCAAATGGATGAGAATCAAGTTGCGTCCAAGATACTTGAAGGTGAGTACCTCATTACTCTTTGTTCCGTATATATATGCCTGGTGTCTAAGGTGTGTCTCCTACCAACAGGTGCAGCAAGAGGACATGGCTGAACATTTTCTTAAATAAATTATTGAATTGAAATCTGGTCTTCTGTCTTGACTTCACCTCCCATTTGTGAGGTTCTAGTAAAAATCAAAGCTTGTGTGTCTATGGATGTAGACTTGGTGCCCTCTAGTGAGTAAATGATGTGATGCCAGACTACTCTTTGGAAAACTTGCTCCTGAACCAAAGATCCACTTCAGGGAACACACGATCTCACTCGAGCTTAATTCCAAACAACTCACTTGTGAAATGTTGAGAAGTATCAGCAATACACTGTGCAGCACCATACCTACCTCTCATAATGCAACATAATGTACCTCTCAAAGAAAAGGTCTACTGCAGGACAAACTTTAATTTCTCAACTGTAGAAGGAGGCGCTTGCAGTGCATTTCATCTGACACAATACAGTGGAGACAGAATCCAGTTATTGTAAACACTTGTGTCACTGTATATATTAGCCTGGATGATAAACAGCTGACACTGCCCAGATTTAAAGCAAAATGATACTTGAAGCATTTAAAAGAGCCATGCGTAAACACCCAGCCTACAAAATGATGTGCTCAGAGCCAGATCAGTTGAAACATCTCAATTGCTTCCTGTGGGGATGGGAGACTGAGCTACTTACTTTCTGGGGATCTTATTATTTTTTTTATTTTAAAGTCAGTCTGGGCTGAAAGAGCACTGTTTAGACAGATGGCTCAAGCTGCTGAATCATGGTTCAGCTGTGGTCATGCTGCAAATAGACACTCCAATAATTTGTCGGCAAACTCAATTGGCTCAGAGTCTCCATGTAAAAGTATTTTTCAGACTGTTTTCTACTGACAGAATATTAAATTCACACCCTGTGAGAGACTTCCTGATGGCACTAAGGTCATTGTAAAACTGCCTGTATAAAATATGTATATAGTTAAAAGGACCTAAATAAAACGCAACCTTTTAAACTGTAAAACAAAACTTTAACACAATTGAAGAGGACCAAAAGGCCCTCTGTGGATCTTCTATTCCTTGGTCTGTCCTGGCAGGTGTTCTGAAAATCCAGTATTTTCCAGTTTTCTCCTTGTTTATTACCCCCAGCACGTCACTCTGACCTGCAGACTAAGGCATCAGCCTGAGTGCCATCTACCACTCACACATCAGCCTGCATCAGCCCAAGTACCGCCCATCCTCCACGATCAAGAAAAACAGTAACTCACTGAACACTAGATAATTGTACATAGTGGTCACATTATTTTGTTTTGCAAAATGGCGACATGAAATTGAATCTATACACATCTTGGGTGTGATTTCAAAATTCAGTGAGTCCAAAGACTTGTATTCTTAGTGGACTGAATCACTTCATCATAAAGGAGCAGTGAAGTGAAGAAGACGGACCCTCTTCCAAAACCAAGCCTATGAGGAAGTTGTTTTCCTGTACTTACAGATCATGGTTGACTGCTTGTCATCAACACTAAACCTTACACATAAACCTCTTTGGTTTGAGATTTGGTGCCATGTATACAAATAACCCTTGGTGCATTTGTTGTTGTGAATATAAGATAGAAAGCACTTGGCTGGAGAATAAAAGCTTATATGAATGCTTGTGTGAATGTGTGCATTAATGAGACATGTTGCACCTTTAGTGCTGAAGTAGAGTGGAAATGTGCTATGAACCCATCCCTTTATGCTTCACCAAATGTGTGTTCAGCACATGGATACTTTCAGTTCTTATATAAATAGATATAGATAGAGGCAGGAATGTTGATTGCAATATAGAATAATAAATATGGTTTATAAATACAGTGTGAATGTCCATGCATGTAAACAGCACAGTTAACCTTCAATCAGGGTGGAGGTAGGGCATGTTTGACAGCCTGCTCTGCCACCCTCACCACCCGCTGCAGTTTCAAAAGTTAAAAATGATAATTAATAATATGAAAATAATTTAAATAATTACAGTTCATATGTATTATCTAGTCTACATTAAGGTTGTCTTCTTTCATTTTATACAAGATGCCACAAACCAAGCTCTTAAGTCCGAACTCTAGTGAGCTAAACAAAGGTCCTGGGAGAAGGAGACGGCTCACATCTGGCTGCTCCGTATCTATCAACACACCCCAACCTGAGGGACAGTAAATTACCTGAACACGATTACACACACACGCACACACACGCACACACGTGCATATGATGTATAATTGTCTATTTGAGAAAGAGAGAGAGAGAGAGAGAGAGCCCTGATCAGACATGCAGTATAAAAGCCTAGTTTGCCCTCTTGCGGTTGAATCATGCTGTGACGTTGTTGGGAAGGCCTAATTATTTCTGGAGCAGGAATGTGACAGCCTTTTTCATTCTTATTTAAGTAGTTTGTCCTTTTAAAAACAGTATAAATGTATGTTTTATGTATTGAGGTTATTCCTGCTCATAGTTAGATTTGCTTTTTTAGTTTGCCAGAGTAACCTCGCTAAATCCACACAGATGTCTGTTAGCATCCAGTGCTAGCCATTTCTAGTCAGTGTTGAGACGAGTACGAAATTATTCCTTGTTTAATTTTTTCTTTCTATTTTAGTTTAATTTAGAGTTGCTTTTTTCTTTAAAACTGTTACATTATTCCAAAGTTACATTTCTATCCTTTAAAAAAAAAAAAAAAAAAAAAAAAAAAAAAAAAAAAATTTCAAAATAAAAA
>VOQK01030264.1:9490-21892 GCA_015052645.1 Benitochromis conjunctus
CCTGTTTACCTGGGTCCCCAAGAATAACTCACTATAAGAAGCAGTCATAAGAGCAGAATAATAACAATAGCAAAACATATTTTTTCTCAAAAGCCTTATTAGTTGTTTAATTAGTGTCATCTAAAGAAATAAATAAATTATTGTTGTAACTAGTAATTTTTTTTTTTAATAAGATAAAACAAATTTTTCTTTCATGTAACTTGCAACTTTTATCTAACCCGCGCTCCACGATATCACTTAAAATCTTGTTTATCATACTTTGATTCTGTTATCACTTTGTTTTTCAGTCATTTCAAGTTGATATGATTTTTGCTGTGTATACATGATGAAGTTGCTAGGAGTCATTTTGATCCCTCGATTTGATCCCATGATAAAGTAAGTGAAATAAACAACCTAGGGCTCTAAGGCAGACCAAATGACGGGCATCTCAGCCTATCTCAAATGCAGAGCTCAGACGCTCATTAGAGGATGCTCATTTCTACCGCTTACATCTTTGATCTCACTCTTGTCTGTGACCTGGAGTGGGCACTCTATCCGGTGGAGTGCCCACCCTTTTCTGGCTGAGAACTACAGCCTCAGATTTGGAGGTGCTGATTCTCATCACATTCATTTCACACTCAGCTGCAAACCAGTGCAAGCTGGGAGGTCATTGCTCAATTAAGCCATGGGACCAAATCTCTCCAGAAAGCAGAGATGGGATCCTGAGTCCATAAACACCACACTCGACACTTTGGCTGTGCTTATAAATTCTGTCCATAAATAAGAAGAACAAATTGATGAAAAATTACAAAACTGTCTCTCCAGACTTCTTGCTGGCAGTGCAACCCAAGCTCTCACTACAGCTGTACAGGGACCAGTAGAACTAAAAACAAATAAAGCTAATCAGACTATACAGGCAGTTATAGCAAAAAAAAAAAAAAATGGTTAGGATGTTATAATATAGCATAAGCTAGGGCCATAATTCCCCTGTAATTTAATGGCATTTCATCATATTTTATTTTAAATTATAATGTACTTACAAATGCTTAAAAGTAGATATATTAGAATAACAGGGTAGCGATTCTATCTCTCTTTCCTTTTTCTATAAAAAAATCATGTCTGTCCCATGTATAATAACTGAAAATACAGTGAATAAATAATAATAAAGGCCAATCAAATGGATCAATACGGCAAAGCCATGATGGTCCATTTGGTAAAAAAAAATCCGTTGAGCATCAGTTTTGGCTTTCAGATAATAATTCTGATTGCTAATGATCTACAACGGGACAGGCAAAAAAAAAAAAAGAAAAAAGAATAACAGGGTAGCAAGTCAGTTTTTACAAGAAACAGAAGTAATTATACTGTAAGTAATGTAGTGTGTAAGTAATTTCAAGTGCTGCATTAAAGTTTCCTGGCAATTTAGCAGAAAAACAAACAGTATTTCCACTTCTTACATTGTAACTATTCTCTAGTTTTTCTAGGCACAGGTCATATTATGGAGCCATGTCATAACTTCCAGGTATTGTACAGGAAAGGAGACACAAATTGAGGTTGAGGTTTAAGGGCATAGAGTCAACAAGGTGCATTCCTCAGAGATTTTGGTCCACATTGACATGATAGCATCACAGTTTATGTAGAGAAACAGCTTTGAGCTGTGTTATCCTGCTGGACACAGCAATCAGAAGATAGGTACACTGTGGTTATAGAGGAACAATACTCAGATAGTCTGTGGTAATTTTAAGATTCTGCTTCTTACTTTGAAGTTTCTCCATATATCTCTGATCTTCTGCACATTGCCACTCCTTCCTGTACTCTGAGGTTCTAGGGGTTGAGGGGCTGAGGTCATTGTAATTTAAAATTCAGTCCTTTCGAAAATGTCATACCTCAAGTTGTGGCCACAACTCAAAAATAGATACCCTTATTGTGAAAAAAAGTATCCCATATCCATATATCACATGATGAGTCTGGATATGGAAGCTAATGACAACTTCACTCATTGGCAGAGGCAAGGCAATATTTCCGCTAATGAGTTTCTTTCAATTAAAATAGCAGTCTGTGGATGGTCTTTTTGCATTATCACCATCCCTATTAACATAATCACTTTGCCATTTATGGAGTCAGTTGTCAACAAATGTTCAACATAAAGATTGATTTCCACCAGGTGTGGTTACTTGTGTGTTTAGCACATTATTCTGTGTAACAGTATACAATCTAGGACAGCTAATGAGGTCTTAGCTGTAATTTTAAGGCTATCTGAAAAGTAACAACAAGTTCTCATGCTCATTTAGCATGTTTCATATGAACATTTTTGTACGTTTATGTAGTTGCATTGGCTAAATATTTATTCATATTTGGGATCACTGTCCTGCTAAATGAGGAAATGTTTTCCATAGTGTCAGGGCATTTTTGTGAATTTATTCTTGAATCGCGCTCATGCTAGTTTAAAAAGGTGTGCATCTGACGAGCCATCAAACCAGCTTTCAGCCACAATGTGAAGACGATTGAAAGAACTTGACATTACATTTCCTTATTTCCCCACAGGAATACACACACAAAATTAAAAAAACAATCAGAAATGTAAATTGCTCACAGAAACCTCAACTGGGATGCCTTCAAAAGCTATTATTTCACCTAAGAAAGGTAAACATGTTGACTTGTGTTTTATCCCTGAGCCTGCTAGTTTTTTCCTCTCTTTCTTGCTCTTTCCTGTTACCGCTAGACATTTTTTCCCATTTTTTTTTCCCGGGTCACCACAGCGGCATTTTTCCCTGAATGAGCTCATCCAGTCCTCACAGCTTTATGTGTGGTGTTGAGTTCTGATTCAAAGCAGGTCTGTGAAAGAATAATATTGCTCTGTTTAATCCCCTTCTCCACCTCTGCACATTCTCCATCATACAGAAACATAGGCGTGTGCCAACAATAGCACCCCTCCCTTTCTTCCTTCACTCCCCGCCACCTACTCTGCTCTCTCCCAGATAAAGTCAGCAGAATGGGTGGCAGGTGTTTGGGTTAAACACCATGTCCACGGGATAGGAAGTATGGGCATGACTTGACTCCAAAGAATTCAAGTATTGGAGACCAAATGGGAATGTGTATGCAGACAGATACATTGCTGTCTGCATACACTGCAAGTTGTCTGCAAATTACGTCTGCAAATTACTTGCTATTAGGTACCAATCCTAGGAACACCATATTAAAATAAGTGTGAATATTCCATTAGAAAAAAAAATGTGTTGACAGGTATCACTGGGCTTTGACTGTTTTGCTTAGCTAAATTAATTTCCTCCAGGTGCGCTAGTGGAGCTCGGTGAGAGAAGCATGGAGTTCTTTGTTTTCAAAATCTGTTCAACAGCACTTTTACAGCAATAGCAGCACCGCTCCAGGTTCACTCGAAGTTTGGCAAAGCCCTAAGAGATCTGCTGTGACAAAAGAATAGACCATTTGTCACCTTTTGCTGCTCTGAGTCACGATCCAGTCTGCATCAGTGCTGAGCCCATTACACATGCCGTCTAACAACAGTTACCTGTTGTTTACTTTTGCTTTTAACAGAATGGTATCGAGAATAAGTGACCTCTGTGCGACCTCGGTTTCAAATAAAACGATCGTATGAAAGATGATCTTTGGACGAAAAGGTTTTTACAGTTCCCCTTCATTCATGTTGTTTGAATGTCCCGGTACTATGAAACGGAGCACTTTGCTCTTCACTGTCACAGGGAAAACCCAGCATATCTCTGGAATGAAGTGAACTGTTTTGAAAAAAACAGACTCAAACGCTCTTTTCCTCTTTCGGTTTGATGAATATTCCTTCTCAGGATCGTTTTTCATCTGATATAAAGACTTAAGTTTGTCAGAGTCTCCAGAGTCTGTGATGTCATCATTTTTGTGGTCAAGAAAAGAGAGGGGAAATGAGGAGAGTGAGTTCACCATGACCTGTGCTTGTCCTGGAGACCTAAAACTTTGGTTGGGGGTTTTGGGCTGGGAGACAGGGAGCGAGGTCAGCCCTGGCAGCATCACACTCTACTCAGCTCTTGGCTCTTTCATCACAGACTAGTCATGATCCACGTTACCGAAAAGAAGAACTCTTGATGCCTTTCTGTTTTTTCTCTTTACTTCACTCCCAAGTCTGCGCTTTCCCACACGTGAAGCTTGATCTCTTGATCCAAGTTTGACATTTCAACTACTTTACTTCTTAGCGTGTTCAAGCTATTGTGAGTACAATACGTATGTACAAGTACATACGAGGATTCACTACTGTGTCTGTTCAAGTGGCATTACGGGACAGGGGTTGTAATGTCTCGACCTTAGCTAAACAAAGCCTGTGTAATTAGCTATCTCTCTCAGATTTGAAGGTGTTGTGAGAATATGCAGATTGACCACCGCTGGAGGAGTAGGGTAAGGTTTTGTGAGTTAACCAGAGTATGTGGAAATTAGCTGGATTTACAGAGATGAACTTTAAAGAGGGCATGGCCTCTTGTCCAGTGATTATATTCATTGTGTTTGTACAACTGTCAGGAATGTTTATGAGGATTCCACTAATCTGCTTAGTCTCTCTTAGTATTGTACTCTTACTGATGCACACCCAGGCACAAACACTTACAGAGTCACGCACCTTGTACTCATACCTGCTACCATCACGCCAACAAAACAGCCGTTACCTTTTGTTTTACCTCCTATCCCTCCTGTCTTTCTCCTCTCACCCTATCGCTTTCCTTTGCTTTCCTCTGCTCTCTGCCTTTCCGTGACTTGCTGTCATTAATCTTCCCTCACTAGGGGCAGAATCTTGACTGTGTGCCAGGAAGCGTTCATACAAAGCCAAGACAACTATCCAAAAACAGAGCCGCCTTTCTTGTTTCCAGAGCACCACGAAGCTCACACTCACGCTGCCGCGGTCCTCGGGGCAACGCTTCTCCACACAGCAGCTGTAATTGCCCTCAAACATTCACACCCAGCTTAACATCCTTATTTCTGGATACACATGCAGGTTGCTACCTATGAGGTGCATACCTTTTTGTCACAGTCAGTCATGATTCTTTTAATCCATGTCCATTGTAAACAGTATGACTTTGTTCTATGCATTTCCCGGTCAAATATTTCAGCAGACTTTGTCACTGGTGCAGTTCGATATATGTCTTTTTTTTTTTGCTTCACTCATCTGTACTTGTAATCACAATTTACCTTCAGCCGCCAGGAAGAGAAAATAATTATAGCTACTCCGAGAACATGAGTCAACTCCCGTTGACGTTTCAGCGTGATGTTATCAAACTCCACACACCTATATAACATAATAACAGGTTTACAGGAAGGAACGCTCAGTGCAAAAATGCAATTCCCTCTCAGCATAGTCCTACAATAATAATTAAGCTTTATTCAACATCTCATGTTTAACACTTGATTTCTGCATATTTGCATTTATGTTTAAGATTAAAATTACTATGCCTTATTTGTGTTCTGTATTTTTCAGCCAGTGATGACCAGTCTGGGAGGTGAGCAAGAGTTCACCTGGCTGACTGGGGCTCAGTAGGTAAACCAATCCTTGACGTCATCCTCAGTGTGTTGGCAGCAGACTCTGGACTTTGTGTCACAGGTGGGGATTGCGCATTGCAATGCTTGGGAGAAGAATGAGTTGTAATTTCAACGTTTGCCCCTAATAAAATTGCAGATCCTTCACCATCATAAAGAGCTACTGTGAGGTTTATAGTCCATTGTTAGCTCTATAAATGCCAGCCAGTAGAAAGAGGCGAGACACCTAATGTTTGTTCTCTGTGTGTGTGTCTATTATATATTGTATATCAGTGGCTTACCCTCACTTATGAATACGTCAGATCTTTCTTTATTAATTTATTACAACCCAAACCTCTAAACCTGCACCCACTGATTTCTAAATTATTGTGAGTGAAGATACTGTGACCTCCACAATTAAAAAAAAAAAATATAGGGGGCCCCTAGCAGTGGATGTGTTGCAGTATCTCATCTTAAAAAAGAAGTGCCCCATTCAGGCCCTATCAACCACACACACATCAAAACACATGCATACTTTACTTCTTAGAATATATCATCCAACCTTTACAACCCACCAGCACATACTACTTAACTTGCCCACTTCTCTTTACCCTTAGATCTTTTCCCCCTCAAACCCACATTATCTTGCAATATGCTTGTGCAGTTAAGTGCTGAGGGTGTATTCTAGATTGTGGGAAATATATACAATGCTGCCACAGATATGGTTTAGTTGTGCTATGGCCCTGGTATTATGTTTCTCTTAAAGTGTCTGTTTCTCTAACACTTTGATAGCCATCTGAAAGACAGGATTTTACAAGTGATCGGCTTAGAGTTCATAAAAACAAAGGCACATTAATTTTATATTCAGATGCACAACATCGCTAAGGTTGATGTGCACAGTCTCTCTGTTATCTTATGAGTCAGATGAGTCGCATTGTTCTCTTGTATTTACATTTGACGTGCATCGGTGGATTAATTCTTTCCTTTTAAACTCTCTCTGGACTTCGAATGTGCTAAAAGACACTTATTCCAAGAACGACTACAGCACAACATCAATTTCAGGCATGTTGAAAGCTGCCATGGACTCAGTCAAAAGTACTCTTTCTCTGTTGGAGTTCTGAATAAAGATTTAAGGGACATACATGTTAGACGCACATAATGGTTTAAACAGAGCTCAGGGGACACTGTATCAACCCAGGGGGAGGGAGAATGTGCATTAACTCGTGGATTGTGATGATCCTCATGTGTGCACTGAGTCGTATACAGTAAGCGTGTTATATCACACAAATTATTGCTACTTGACTTCTTAAATACAAAGATAACACAAACCCTATGTAATTATTTCTTGAACGGTGGGCTTACAAATGAAAACCTTCAAACTGTTCAAACAGATATTCCTTCTCTCTGTGTTTCATCTCTTCTGGCTAAAGGCAACAGTCAGTCACTCATATTTCCCTGCATTTGCCTGGAGGGGAGAACACATTAACCTGCCTCTGCTGTCACGCTAGCTTACAGTTGTGTGAGTCAGCAAGTGAAATTGGACCTCGGCATACCATTCTCACACATCAAAGGCGCATGCTAAAGTGACTCCATACGCTGAGCCTCCGCGGCATGGTGTACACAGGATTCAAACGAACCGGTCGGGAAAGAAAATATAAACAAAATGTTCTCAGGTCATTCAGTTTTCAGGAACCATAAGGGGACAAGGGTGACAAAATAAGAGCTAAAGCTACTTATACGGATATTGTAAATCAATATCAGGCAAGAGGCCATGCCCTTTTTAAATCAGTAATATAAAATATAGTATAAGAAAGTGGTGATTATGTCATAACAGCAATCAAATATGGCTTTCTGATTTTTGGTAGTTGGAAATCAGCTCTTTTCCTGTTTTTTTTTTGTGTTAAAATATGCACCGATGATGACAATCACACTTTTTGCTGTTTATTGTTGATGATTTTTTTGTATTCACAGATGCTTTGCTAGTGCACTTCTTTTCTTCTACTGGAGCGTGCCAGAAAGCAGTCATTATAGTCCAACTCAACCCTGTTATTAAATGACTGGCTTGTGGGGAAGACTGTTTGCAAACAGCTGCCTGATGTGACCAGAGAGAAAGTGACACAGACAAACAAGACAGAAGCTGCCTTGTGTATCTGTGTCACTTTCTCTCACCCTGAACACCCTGAAATTTGCCTTTGTGACAGCTTTCTCCATTAATCAAACATTACAGTGTGTAAAAGGAGTCAATCAGTAGAAGTGCAGCGCTCAGCAAATTTTAAATAAAAGACAGAACTTTGATAGCAGCCTTCATTTGCGTGACTTTATGTCAAAATTACATTCGCCTTCTAACTTCTCAAAAAAGCGCGGTCTGTGTTATTGGCTAATTTTATGGATACATACTGAAATATTTCCCACATGATGTGGGCAATGAAAGGGAACAATGGTTCCTTGAGGAGCCATGTGGTACAAATTTACAGAGAAAACTTGTTTCACTGTTTAGTTACCACTTTGTTGGTCTCTCTCCAAGCACACCTTGGGGTGTGAAGAAGGACAATACAGCCCTTTCACAGCTCCGACCCAACCATCACACCTATCCACGATGGGGACAAAAGCAATTGTTCGTAATGAAAGCAGAGAGAGAGACAGAAATAAACTGAACATGAAACAATAGACTCAGATGGCAAAAATATTACACAGTTTAAGTTACAGGAAAGGTGGTCGATTGTAAAAAATCTGTGGGAAACGGAGAATTTCTGATACTTTGATTTAGAGCGCTTGTGCCCGTTTTCAGTGGTCCAGTGATAAGCAGCAGTGGCTGTAAGAAATATCTATTTAGTCCCCCGCACCAATTGCTTCATATTCCCTATCAAACAGCCCCTTTGTGTCAGCGTTTCGTCTAAGCACGGTGAAACAGTGAGCTGCATTGACGAGATGCAGACAGATTATCTTGTTTCAATGGCTTTTCCAGAGCAGCAGAAAGGCCAGAACAACAATAGGTAACTTGTTGTAGGCACAACAAATCTAATATTCATTTAATATAGCCTTGTTGTACACTACCCGTGGGGGCTGCTCAAGCTGGTACAGTAACTGTTTGTATTTGCATAATACACTTCACCTCTGCAGGGCTACTAATTGGGCTGGTTGGAGGGAGCCAAAAGCCCCTGATGAAACAGAGCAGCAGGCACAATTGTCACAGGAGACAACAATGAAGGGATTGAAATAATTCCTTTTGTAGCTGCATGGGACTGTCTTTTCCTCTCTGACAGTTTGACTTTCCCAAATAAAAAAAGAGCAGACGGGGACGCATCGGGCAGTGAGGTGATGCAGTGGTTAGCGCTGTTGCCTCACAGCATGATGGTCCTGGGATCAAATTCACCAGTTAGCTGTGGCTGATCTGTGTGAAGCTTGTGGTTTCTCTCTGGATATGTTTGCTTCCTCCCATAGCCATGCACGGGGTTATTTATCTGGTCATTCTAAACTGAGCATAGATGTCAGTGTGACAGGTTGTTTGGTCCAGCGTGCACCCCGCCTTTTACTGCTATGACAGCTGGGATAAGCTTCAGATCACCTGCGATGCTGAATTGGATGAGGAGAAAAAAACTGATGGATGGAGGCAGGACTCATTTATTACATTTATTTATCAAGTAATCGGAGAGAATCCTAAATCTTTGTTCATATGTGATCTAAGCCTACGGGAGAACAGCGACATGTATATGCAGTTGTCTCTCATGTGCTAACTTTGCTAGCACTTTTGGGTTTGTTAATACGCAGCATGTGAGTATGTGTACAGACATGCACGTTTGGGTGGGTTTTGCATTGTGTGTGTGTCCTTGACATGATGAAACGATTCTCCTTTACTGTTGCATTCATTTTCAGTGATTTCAGCTCTATTCGATGCTGCTAACATTGGCACAGAGGTTTTGGTTTTCCCCTGCTTAGCCGTGACGGTCATTAATCACGGATCTTCGTGTAACGGAACCCGACAGGACTTTTCATAGCTTCACAGTTTGTGGTGAAGTGCAGCTCAAAGGAAGTGCGTGACTGAGGTTGGCAGTGGTACTAGAGCTCGAGTCTGCAGACCAGATTTGGACTTGTTTTATTACCTTCCCCAGGAGTTTAAGTGTTAGATCATAATCATTCACACACACACCAATAAATATTTTGGAAGTTATTCACACATATTTTTGAATCTCAGTAAAAGCTCTACCAAAACCGTGTACGACACCTGAAACAAAAATTGAAGTTTACACAAGTTGAAAGAGATTAAACGGTATTTTTTTCTGATTGAAATAGTGAGGAATTCATTTTATTCCTTTTCTCATATTTTGGATTGTTGGATCATATCATGATGGTGGTGCTGAGTAGCATTGTCACCTCACAGAAAACAGGCGCTGGGCTGTGTTTTCATTTTCCCTCACTGACCGCACACACTTTTTAGGTTAATCTAAACAGCCAATAGATGTGAATATGAGATCCTCTGGTTTACTGTTTTTCTTTTACCCCTATGATGGGCTGGAAATGTATCCAGGGTGTGTACCCCCACCAATACAGATTATTTTCTAGGGTGCCAGAGGTCATTTTGTTGGTATCGATATTACTAGAAGCGACAGCATGGCGGGCATGTTTTTCATCTTATGAGTCTGTGAAAAAATGTGGTTCTTGGAGCACCGACTGTCGTGGAAACTAGCAGAAAAGCAGTTTTGCATAATCTGGCAGGCAAGCTTTAGCATATGGTGCCAACTCTAAAAGATGCAGCCATGGGATGTTACATGCATGTAGTTGACAATCAAATATTACATATTAAGTACATGTATATTACTATCTAACCTTAGATAAGTTCTTGAAAGCTGGAGGCAGAACCATCCAAGAACCTAGCCTACTCTTGGGAGGATCTTGGCGTTTTGTGTCTTGCCCAAGGAAACTTCAACACACCAACCCTGTGTTTATTGGTCTCCGGTATCTGAGACTTTGCTGATGTTGTGGCTGGTGTGATTCCAGGATGAATCCTAGTTTTGATTCTGGCAACATTAACTTGAATTAAAAAAGCAAATTTACTGAAATAGGTCTTGTTGGTTTTGTCCATAACTTTAATTTCATGCAATGAAAAAACAATTATTGCAGGACAAATTGGTTAAAAAAATTTATATAAATGGACTCAGCAAACAGGAAGGACAACACAGACAAAGGAAATGAAAGTTAAGTAACAGAAAACGTGTGTGTAAAGTGTTTGTAAAACTGATTGTTTAGAGTCAATCAGATATTCAACCAGTTTCTCAAGCAACAGAAAGATACTTCATGTCCTCTATAGGAAACAGGTGCTGAGTCAGTGTGGAGAGGAATTTCAGAAGAATGGGGAGGGAAAGGTAGCGTGTCAGAGGGTGCATGAGCGAGAGACCGAGAATGAGAGGTGTGTGGTAAGTGTGTGTAAAAGAGAGCGTGAGTAAGCTTTGGAGCTGAGGAAAGAACAAGGGGAGGAGACTCTCTGGGGATTGCGTGCGGACATCAAATGTTTACCTGTAACAAAGAGAAAGGGGAAGGTGTAGAAGGCAAAAAAGGAGAGGAAAAAAAGGCCGTGGTTTACAGGGGTGGGCGGGGACCCAAAGCCTAAAGCATGAGCTTCGCACGCAACTTAACAATACTACCTTTATGAAGACTGTATTTCATTAGTCAGTGAGCACACACACTCACACACACTCACATGAGATAGTGTTGGTGTTATACATGCCCACAAGCACACATCGACACAAGTCGAGGAATTTAACAGGACTAGATAAGTGGTGGCATTTACACTGCAGCTCTCCTTGTCACACAATGGAAAAGGTTAAGGAAGATCAAAGGTACTTAGATCATTTTAAGGCAAACACGTTTTGGGTTTTTTTTTTACACCAAAAAGGGACAAAATAACTGATGCCATCTGTGGAACAGCTGGAGTTTCTGTTTGGCAGAGATATTTACTTGCGACTGTCCAAGCTCAACCCAGAACTAAAACTTCTGAAAGCAGATGTTTAGCATTCCCACACATTCCAGACCCTCCCCATAGTTACCCTGTTCATTTTTTTTTCTCTCTATAATTGCCCAACAAATCACAACAAAATGAGAGACAGCTTTTGTTGCTGAAAGCACAGAGAGTGTCAGTAATTCACAAATGGGCGACCTCCTTTTTACTTTCTCTGGGGGTCTTTCTCAATCTCCAATCTACAGTATCTGCATGTCTCTCCATCTCAAAATTGCCTTATCTGCGATGAGAATAAAAAGGCTGGAAAAACATGGGTTGGTGAAGAAGTGATAATAGATTACTATCAACAGTCATGTCGTGTGCTCTCAATTATAAAGTGACACCTATGAACAATCTCTGTACGAATAATATTCACACCTATTAAGACCTATTTTTTCCATTTATTCTATTAAGATAGTGTGTTGCATATTTCCCTTCATAATATTGCACATACAAAATATCCTCAACACAATTATAGCTTTTACAAAATCCACCATTTCAACTCTTTGGATGAAAAAAAAAAAAAAATCTGTCAGTCACTGCTCTGATTGGCAACTTGCGTGTAAAAGGCAGAGTTATTGGGATTTAGCTCAGGGCGCCTGCGGTCAGCGCAATATGTGTACTATAAATAATTTGACTGTGTATCGTGTGATTGTGTGAGCAGGGAGGGAGAGACGGGCAAGCGAGCTACGCACACAGTGGGATCAGGGCTTCCTCTCCTGCGAGTATCAGCAGTCAAAGCGCAAGGTACAATAGGGAGCATTGTTCACCTGGCAGGCCCCTGCTTGCTGACTCCCCCTCCATACCTGAGCACAGAGACAGGTGTATTTCTCCTAGTCACGCATAGCCCTGCCACACTCCCAGCTGCCTACACGCTGCTTGCCACCAAAATTTACCCCCCCCCCCCCCCCCCCCCACCCCACCCCACACAA
>VOQK01030274.1:6043-34657 GCA_015052645.1 Benitochromis conjunctus
ACCTTTAAGTAAAAGAAGTAATGCTGAAAATGTAAGCTACCTTTAAACTGTTTATTAGGTGACAATGAAGATATCCCTCTGTACCTTCAACAAATGTTGGAATGACAAACATTAGCAATGATTAGAACGATTATTATAACACTGGTATCTGCTCAGTGAAATGCATAGCTGGCGAGTGGTTTAGTTATTTATTTTTTTCCTACATGACAGTAAATTGATAATGTCTGGTTTTGAACTGTTGATTTGACAAAATGTTTTAAGATCCTGGGCTTTTAGGAGTTGTATCAGGGAGTTTTCTTTGTTTTTGTGCTTTTATTTACCGAAAGGCCGAGAAAATGATTGCATAATGAATCTATCACGACGATGATCACGCCTACAAATGCAATCTGCTGTTAACTAGATGGCTAAGCTGGTTGAAAGTTGTTTGGTAGTCCCTCGTTTTCACAGCCGAGATGGTGACCATTGCAAGTGCGTGATTCAGTTTTTCATATTAATGGTTTTTCCAGTTTTGAGCACACCATCTGGGTACTCAAGCCCCCAGTCTCATTTCCTAAACTGCACATCCTTGATTCTTTTTATGAGTCTTCTTGTTTTTTGTCTTAGTCCCTCCCGCCTGGGATTTAAGGGGATGAGGGCAGGAATCAAAATGTGGAAACAAGAGGCGGAGATTCGAGGTAGCAAAATGAGAAGTACTTGTGTGGGAGCCTTCATTTTTAAAGCAGCATCAGTTAATATGGCGTGTGGTATGCCTGTGTAATATTTGCATTGTTTTATTAAATCCTTCTGCTTTCATGTGTAACCGTGTAAGACACTGAAGGCATTTCTTATCATAAGTGGTGCAATGTGATGAGATTACCATTTTTTTAAATAACACACTCGGTTGATGAAAGGCAGAAAGTTTGGTCATCTTAAGTAACTGAAACAGTATATAATTAAAAAGGATGAGTTGTTTAAAGGCTCATCCTCCTACCTTTGTTTGTATATTCTAGCTGTGGACCTGAAGGCAAAAATACTTCTGTAAAGAATACATCTGAACAACCTTCATTGCACCTTTTCCAACAATCCTCCTCTGCCTAGTCTCCATGTGATTGGAGGGCAGAGGAGATGAGTAATCACAACAAAAGTCCTTGTTTCATATCTCTTGTGTTGCTTTCATTAAAAATTCCAGCATATATGTTGAATATTGCCATTCAGACTAAAAATATTTTTGACATTTTGTTGCTTTTGTCCAGATCACCTAGTCTCACAGTACGTAGTTGCTTTTTATCCTCTCTGTGTTGCCCTCTAAGTTTAAATTTATGAGTGCTTTATTTCCATGAATGCCAGGTGATCAGTATTATTATTATTATAAAATGTAGTGAGTGTGTATGTAGTTTTCTTCTCCTGAGTCTGTAAGCTTGTCTCTATCAGCACTGTGACGTTAAGGTTCATGTCATGTTGCTCTCCACCGTTTACTCCAAAGAAAACATTTTTCCCGAGCCTCTCCTGCTCCCCAGAGCATTGTTTTGTTGACAGTGTTGACTGACAGACCCAGAAAATGAAACCACCACATGGGAAAAAACAAAAAGACGCACTGATCGACCCCTGTGCATTTTATCGGTTATGTCATTAGGTTCTTTGTACATTAAAGGTCAAGTACCCGTCGAAGCACTGAAGTCTTCTTAGATGCACTGTCTGACTTTTTGTAGTTCTGCTGCATCATGCTGTCCTTCACACACACTCATCTATTTGAGTCTTTTTTGTGTTTGTTTTTTGCTTCCTGCACACATCTTCTTTTTTCCCCTCGAAGCTTTATAATGAAGCTGTTGATATCCAGTGTTTTGGCCCCGCCTATTTGAAGATTTTCTTATTCTTTTTCAATTCTGCTTTCTGAAACACAAGGTTGTTGGCCTTATTGCTCCCACACTGTGGAGGTTGTGCGTAAATGCAATAATAATCACGTGCGTCTGCTTTGTTGCCTCACCATCGTCCCGCGCACACGCACACAGCATCCCTGACCTGTCTTTAGCGGCCACGTATCTGTCCTTTGCTACCTTCCTCTGTTTCTTTCTCTCACTGCACCCCCTCCTCTTACCCGTTCTGGCTTTCTCAGTGCACATGCAGTCAGTGACTCTGTGCAATGGGTGTCTGACAGGTGACAGGTGGCACAGATTTCACCTAGACAGGGTGTCACTTCTGCAAAATGCTGCCTCTCTCGGTTTGACGTATAGGTGAAATCAGTGGCCTGACAAGCCATTATTTATGCTCCCACAAAGCACTGACATCATCAGCAGCATGCAATTGCTTTGATAATTTGATAACCTCTAACTGTTATGGAGGCAAGTTTATCTCTGGCTGACACATTATAGCTCTTTCTCGTGTCAGTGTTGCTGAAAGCTGTCATCCGTATTTAGCGGAGACCTGAGGGGAGCTTGACAGGCAGGTGAAAGGGGCCAGAATGGACTGTCATTGAGGTCGCAGACACCTGGCATATTTTGGTTGCGCAGTCCGTCTTCCCTGGGGACCCCCATGCCACAAAGAGACAGCAGTGCTGCAGGGCAACCTTGGGTGTGCGACTGCAACAGAGTGGCAGGTCCTTAAAATGTCTCAGATTTCTCTGTGAGGCTATGAATTTGCAGAAGCAGAGGCATAACCTCCAGGAAATTGGTCATAAAACTGGATGCAACCCATATTTCCTGCCACGGTACCATGTGTCAGGCCTGTATTGCATTTTTTCAGGAGTTTCTTATAAGCTGTCATTTCCTTGGTGCTGCTCGGCTTGCTTGATCCAGTGAGCACACTCCCATGAACATTAGTGCTTTGAGCTGAGTCAAGCAGCTACACATGCAGGGTGGAGCTAGAGGGAGGGTTACAGCGACAGCATTCAGCAGTTTGAGAAGTTACTAAGCAGCGCTCTAAAAACTCAATAGATCAAGCTAGGAGATGACTGCATGTTTTTGTGTTTATTTATATAATGCAAGCATATGTGTGTGTGTGTGTGTGTATATGTGCACGCTTGCTCTAGCTATGCATTAATTAGATTTGTCCTGGCAGTACTAAGAATGTTTAATGCTGTGACAGATGCTGCTGCACGGATGCATTTGTAATGCTGGGACAGATAATGAATGTGATTTGTAGGACAACAAAGAGAACTCACCCCTGAGTCGACAATAATTACATTTCATCACTTTGTCTGTACAGGTCTGTAAATGATGCTGCAATGAATCTTTAGCTAACAGAAATCTATACAGTTGACCCTTGTTGCTATACTGGTTATAATACCGTATATACTGTACCTTATTAAACTTCACACCAAAGAGAATGAGATCAGAGTCTTCGTGTTAGCTTAGCATTATTGGGTGCCTCTCTTTGTTTTCCTTGTCCTTTATACGCCCCCCCTCTCACTCACTGTGTGTTTCTATCACTGTATTTTTGGATTTTTTTCTCAGAGTGTGCAGTCTGTGTAGATATAATACACTTTCCTGACTCTGCAAAACCTGTGAAAAGTAGTTCTGGCTGATTAATGGCGGGCACAGTGCTCCATATAATAAAGAACCACAGGAGTGGCATATGGATGTATTTTTCAGTATGTAATATTCCATTAACAGGCTATTTAAAATGACTGTTTTTTTTCCCCCTGCCTGTTGTCTGATAATTTAAAATCCCCATGCTTAACACAAATACTTCAGTTTGTCAAGGTTTTTATCTGCTGCTTTAGTCTGGCTTCTTATTCAAGCAGCGCTGAGTTTTGATTTTGTTTTAATGAATGCTTAACAGTGTGAAATGGATTAAGCACTTAATTGTGGCGCATACTGTCTTTTTCCTAAGAAAGACGTATCAATCTCTGTGTCAATATTCAGCAGGCTACATCTTGTGCTCTGGTAATTGCATTCTGTTGGATTGTGATGATGAAGGAAAAACGGCTGAGGCTGAACACACTCCCCATGGGACTGGAGCACCGTTGCCTGCCTGAGATAACATAATTATACAGACTGTTAACTAATGTTCACATATGCTAACCTTAGCAGTGGCTCACTGATTTATTTCTGTTGACAGAACTTGTGTTGTTAAGTGATACTGGGTGGGCTGTGTGAGCATTAGAACAGACCAGTGAGCAGCTTTCATCTGAGCTTTGAAGGGACACTGCCTGCTCTTATACAACCTGGATGCCTGAAGTATGGTTCACCAAAGATTTCTGTTCCAGCTGATGTTTTGAAAAGTGCATCAGAATTTGTGTGCGCGATTGACTAAATCATATGTGCCCGAAGCCCTTAAACCACTTCTAATGACAAAAGCTGCTATAGCTGCTTCCATTTGGTGGGTATCATTTGGTGGATAAGCTTCTTATCTTGCTTTTAGGCTGAGGATATCGTCACATGTAGGCTTTCCTAAATGAGCCAGAAAGATGACAGTGAACAAATCGTCTGTCTAGTTCTGTAGCTTTAGTCTCAAGAAGAAATGTGTGTGTTTGTGTGTTCAGGCATCAGGATATACAAAGAAGATACTAAACACACTAAACATTAAAACCGAAATATGACTGGACAAATAAAGGTTATACTGTTGTTAATGGTGTTCATAATGCCTGTTTCACATTACACACAGGAGCCCTGTCTGGTGCAGTGAAGCAATGTGATAGGGCAGCACGTTGGTTAGCACTGTTGCCTCACAGCATTCACTGCCACCGTCAGGCCGGGGGCTTTCTGTGTGGAGTTTGCTCTCCAAATGTGTTTGTGTTGGTACACCCTGGGTACTCCGGCTTCCTCCCACAGTCCAAAGACATGCAGTTAGTGAGGATAGGTTAATTGGAAACTCTAAATTGCCCATAGGTGTGAATGTGAGTGAGAATGGTTGTCTGTGTCTATGTGTTAGCCCTGCGACAGACTGGTGACCTGTCCAGGGTGTACCCTGCCTCTCGCCCTAAGACAGCTGGGATAGGCTCCAGCGCCCCCGCGACCCTGACAAGGATAAGCAGTAGAGGATGGCTGGATTACGCCTGGCAGTCAGAGATTTTGGCAGTTAACAGTTGTGGTCAGAGGTTTACATCCACGTATGATGCTTGTGGATATCATAGTAATGTTGGATTTGTAATGATTTCTTTGAACTGTTCTTTTTCCAGAGTGGAACTTTAATGTGTCTTTAATGACTTTAATAACAAGAATTGGTTTCATGAGTTTTATTATAAATGCAGACTCAAAAATACGTTCACAAAAATCTTTTAAGTGGAGATATCATCTGAATTTCAGGAGCGGGACCACACCTCATCCACGCCCCATCCTGCCTCAAGGTTACATAAGCACCCCCTTCACTAGTGTCAGCTGTTCTCATTTTCCATGCCCCTCCCTCCCCCCCCTTTTCTTCTCTTTTCCCCCCATTTTCTCTCCTCTCCTTCATTTCCACTCTCATTAGTTCTGGGGATCTGCTCGGCCCGGGAGCCGCTGCCAGTCCCCATCGAGGCCTTCCCCAAACCGCAGCATCAGTTCCCAGCTTCCCGTCGCCCACCGCCCACCACAATTGAGGACGTGGTCCCAGCTAGTGAAGTGGTGCTGAAGTTTCTACAATGTCTTTTAACTTGACGAGGCTGAGGCCTATTAACTCCGCATCACCAGCAACAAAAGGGATTTGTTTAACAGCACTGCTGGGAAAATCCGAGGAATTTAGTGAAGACAAGAGAGCAAGTTCTAACAACGGCAGATTCCAGTACAAACAATTATACACAGGTACAGTTTAACAAAACATTTTAAAGCTTTGACAGCTTTTAAGTCCTCTTTTCAGACAGGGTGAGTCTCTGTTTGATACGTTGCTGTCTTACATTTGAATTTAACTCTAGCAATTCCACAAAGATGAGGCTAACAAGAAGCAGATGAACTCCCTGAAACCAAAACTTAACATTAATTAGCAAATGCTGTATAACATATTAATTTGTAAGGTTAAATGGTGCTAAGTAAGCGTTTGTTTAATTGACTTTAAATCTCTGTATATAAAATGGGAGTTTATCAAACTGAATGGTTTACTTTGAGGCAACCTCTGGTACACAAGATTATCCTGCGGACAGTTTAGGGGTCGATAAAAAGGAAGCCAGGTGATGTCTTTGAGCAGGAGTGGATAGTTGCAGACGAGGCTGATCATGTTTGTGTGCATCTTTTTCTCTGGTAAGCAACAATGTCAGAGCATCTCGAGGTGCTCCTCTTTTTGCCAAAAACGTATTTTCAGAAAAGCATACTGTAGGTGGTTCCTTTTTTCGTGTTGTGTGGCGTTACGTTGGGTGGATGGCGTATATTTGATTGTCATTTTCAGCATTTTAGATTCTTTTCTTTTCGTGGTTCTGTATTGGTTACATTGTCATAAATAACTGGTTAAGATGTAGATCATCAGGGCTGCAGCATGTTCTTCAGCACTCCTTTGTTCTGTCAGGGTAGAGAGGGCATTGGAGCACCCATAGTAATCTCTACTCAAGTGCACAAACACAAACATTAAGCGTGCTCACCTACTAAACTCACTCTAAAATAATTAGTGAATAAAAACAGACGATGCCATGACGTTTGTGTGTTTTTTTTGGTTGTATGTTTAACATTGCTACTAGAAAAGACGAACTAATGAGATGCATTAGCTAACTTGACACTTATTAACAAAAAACAACAACAAGAAGGACTTAAAAAGACATGTTTAAAAAAATATTAAATATATAAAATATACATGTGTCATGGCATGGGGCTTCTGGTGACCCTGATTTAAAGTGAATTAAATTTGCTGTAGTATATCAGTGATGAGCAGCTTGTCAGAGCAGTAGCGTTTTGCATCCAGCACCCAGCGGTGATGGAGGCAAATCCACTGACAGAGAATATCTTCTAATGCTGCCTCCACCTACGTCTGTAAAACGCCTGGATATTTTAAGACCAGTTCTCTCCTGCTTGCTGAGAGACATTCGAGGAAATCACTTAGTAGAAAGTGGGCAAAACAGAAAGCTAAATTACACCATTTTCATCTTTCATCTTGTTTGCTGTGATGACAAACCCACGGAAAGTACCCACAAAACACTTATCATACGCCATCTGTTTTTTATAGTAGCTTAGATTTTACAGAGAGTCACTTGGTGAAACAGCTTTTATGTGACAGATGAATTCAGCTGTTCGGTTCTCATTCTGTTACAAAGTTAAAAGCCAGGGGAATATTTTGGTACAGGGGAAAACGGCGTTGTAGTTCTCCCATATGCAATAAATTCTCTGCACTTTTAGATTTGAATTTCAGACTTCCGTTATTATTCACGTTTTTAGTCCTGCTTAAGAACATAAGTGCCAACTGTGAAGCACAGACAGGCCTACAGTTACACTGTCAATTCTAATTAGTTAACCTATAAAGAAAAGGCATGCATATCGACTGCCTTAAACAAAATAAGTAAAGTGGAATAAGAAATGTATTAGTTACTAGTCTACTAGCTCACACTTCTAAAAGCTTGCAGATTTGTTAGATCTCCCTTGTTTGTCTTTCATCCAAAGCCAAGTCAAGATTAAAGTCTTTATCCAAGTGTCGATAAAATGTGGAAATCAAAATGAAATTTTCCCCACAACCATGTTTGCTCCTTTAAGATGCAGCTATGAAAACGTATGAAGGTCATCACTGTGTGGAACAAGGAGGCTTTGCAGTACTGGGTAGCACATTCCAGTAACGTCTGGCTTATTGAAGCGAACAATAAAGAAAAAAATCGAGTACGACATTATGAAACATTCAAAAGTCACGACACAAACAAGCATTCGCAGAAACAACAAAAACGGCATCATGTTTGCCAGTGCAGCTAACAGTAACTGAGTGGCGACGGGAGGATTTAACAAAGGAAACGTTTATTATCAACAGTAATGAACCGCAGCGTATCGTCCCAACGCTTAAAGAAAATGTTCTGCAGGAGTTACACTTTGTGCTTATACTGGGTATTATTTCCATGTGTGCGTGTGCGCGTGTGCGTGTGTGCGTGTGTGTGTGTGTGTGCATTGTTTCAGCTGTGAAAATTGAATATAATGATGTACGAACAACCTACAGTGAAATTTAAAACCACAATTCAAACCTTAAGGTCCAATATGATTGTTAAGTAACCAGCCAGTGTGGCTAAATTAGGCTTAATTGCATGTGACACAGTGCAGTCGTTATCTGTGTGGACCTGGAGGACCAAACTGCATTCACTGTGTCAGTGTAGAAAAAACAACATTGGAATTTATTGGAACAAATCTAATATGTTATCAGGCACCCAGTGAAGCACGGTGAGGATGGCTAATTCCAACACGTTCAGCCATTAAAATCTTATCCATTAACTGTGATTGCTGCATTGAGGAAAAACATGTAAGCATACACTTATTACAAGTTTAATAAGCCTCCAAAACATCAGAGTCACCACAGAAGATGATGACAATAGTCATCAGTTTCTTCCTAATGGTAAAATAATGTCATTGTGTCCTTTGTTGTTACCTGATTGCTTTATGTTATTCGTTTAAAAACGATGAGTATAAACTGATATTTTCACCATGCAGTTAACAGTAACTTAATAAAAGCTGGTAAAAAACTTAATTAGAAATTAAGAATATAACTAATTTATGTGACTCAGGAAAGCTAATGGAATTTATAGTGTTGCTGTCCAAAAGCATGACAAAGCACGATATTGTGGTACAATATTCCACAAGTGGTTTAATCTGCGTTTTGTAATAGATGTAAGGAAACCTTTGAGCTACTGAATTCTCAGAAATCATGCACAACATACATAAGTGTTGAGATTGCTTCTTTCTACTGTACTTGTTTCATTAAAAAACATAGAATAATTATGCAAAACGGAGAAATATAATTAATTCAGAATATTTAGATTTTACAGCACAAATTACAGATGTTTCCTCGCATATATTGAGTCACTTAATTCCTTTAACAATTGTAATTAGAGCTAAGTTCTGTAAATGTGCTGTATGAGGTGTTAAATTTATCGCCTCACACAGCACATGTCCTGTGTGAGACTGATTCGGACATGAATGACGAACACAAAATGAAAAGCCGATAAGGCAGCAGGAGGGCTTACCGTAGCATGTCATCTATCTGTTTTATTTCAGTTGCTCTGAGGTTGTACGTGAAACAAAAAGAGGAAGAATTGGCCCTTAGTTTAGGTCTGAGACGCTGGTGTTCTAGCACCATATCCAGTAGTGTTAAATGTCCAACATAGCAAAATGGAGTAGCTGAAATCATTTTAATGTAACATGTATATAGGAGTACTGTTAAAAACTCCATCAAGACCTCAGACGCATCTTAAAACAGTGTCGTTCCCGTGTGGGTGCTAAGCTCTTTGTTTCTGTGAGCCTGAGAAGGTTGTATAATGCAGCTCAGAGCGTTTGCTAATAAAAGGAGATCAATAGTTCAGACTGATGGCTGATAATGCATTTGAGTGTGAATCAACAGTGTGGCATCCTGCCTCTAACTGGATTCCTCCTCCTGAAACCGAGTGTTACGTAGCTAACCTTTGAGTTGAAGTGAAACAAAGCTTGGCATTTTATTATAGCGCTCAGCTTGGAGCTGCAAGGCAAGAACTAGTAATTGTTGCTTGCATATTTTCCCCCGCTTCAGATCTCTGTGTTGCTCTTGGGTGAGGTGTGTAGGGAACACCGTCGGTGGCCAGTAGCTCTTGTTTACACCGTTGGACCAAAACGTGAAGTTCGTGGGTTTCTCAGTTAAAGTGGAAAGTCACTGTTGTTGAATTTACCCATGCGCTCTCTTAATGGCTTCAGCACACCCTCAGCACAAATTATCAGTCTTGGATCACCAGATGTTGGCAATAAATGTTTTAATTGCTTGTTCGTAAATCCCTCTGCGTCTTCACAGCTTTAAACCGCTCGCGCTGCATCTGGCTCATAGTCAGGCAGGTGCTAAAATAAATATTTTCATTAAATCTTTGTCACGGTGTCGGTTTATTACATTTTCAAAGTTTGATAGATTTAAATGTATCTTCACTGTGTACTTTGTGCTTTGTGCAGACATTTCCACGTATGCTATACATTTAATGCAATTGTTTTAGTAAAGATGAGGCATAAAAGGTTTAGCAGGGTCAAAATCAAAGATGCCCAAATGCAGCGAGTTGGTTTATTGAATCACATAAAACAGATTGCTCTGCATGAGAGCTCACGTGATAGGCTATGTAGTAAAGTAGCTGATTTAACGGTAGGACTTTCCTCTGTCCTGAGCTCTCAAATCAGCTGTGAGTGTAGTGATGGTGTGTAAGGAACTAACCTGCTGCTCACTGCAGCCGTGCTGTTATCCACATCAAGCCTGTGGCATGCCTCTCATCCCATTCACCCAAAGAAGACAGACTTGATTGTTTCCTGTTTCCTGTTTCCTGTCTCCTTTTCCAGTTGCATTTTCCTCATTCAGTACAGAAAGCTCATGTAACTCAACACTAACCTGTATCTCCTGCTGTAGCTCCGTGTAGTCTTGCTGTGGTGATTGAATCTGTACTATGTAGAATATACTGTAGTTTAATATGTATTCTGTCAGTGCAGACATTAAAGTAATTGTCAAGTTTTGTGTGGGAGAGGAAAGGGTGATAACGTTTGCTGATCAGACAGCACAGTGGTCAAAGTTTACATTCCCTGTCGGTGGCTTTGAGAGGTCAAACGCACTAAAGCTTAATAAAACACCAGCAGGCTGAAAAAGCACCGAAAACAAATAAAACACAGCTGGCTAGACGATGACATGAACAGCTGTGCAAGTGACAAGCATGTACACAGAGTATTATGTGCATCTTTTTCTCCCTCACCACACTCAACAATCCTCAGCTCGTTTTAGGCACGTCTCGGTCTTATGTGCACTTTCTGGTTTCGGTCACTTCTTTATCGAGTCCACCGCGTTAATGTCTCCCCAAAAACACTTCTGTTATGTTTTGTGAGATTTTTTTTTCTACTCCCGTTGTGTGTTTTTGTGCTCTTTTGCAATCTTTTTCTATTTGCTAAGTTGTAGTGTGTTTGACCTCTCAGCCACCGTATTAAAATGCTTAAACTACACTACACTACAATAATGTGTCTTTCTTGATTGCATTTGAAGCTGTCGGGCTCATTGTTGTAAATGCCTCATCTCCAGCATGTCTCCTCTTTCACTGTCTTATCGTCTATTGTGAAGATCATGAGCTTTCACTGCGTTTCTAATTACCAGTGGAAGGCCAAGTCTGCAGTCTCGTGTTACACTGTTAGCTTTAATGTCCACGGGCTATAAATAGTGCAGGTGTCGGCTCTCTGGTGAACAGCAGCCTATGTTTAGTCTTCACAGAGACAGGAAGTAGAGCTGTGCTCAGTGCGCTTCATTGATTTAACGTAATATTCACTGAGGTAAGCTGTGTTTGTGCAATGCAGGTTCCATATAGCACGATGTCCATAAAGCACATTAAAGTGACGATTTCTGGTGTGACATGACTTAAAAACATGTGACATGTAACATTTTGGATATTGATGATCTTTTTCCTAAATATCAAGTTGATTGCTTTAATTGTTTACTTTTTTTTAATGGTTTACATGCTCATGCAATATTTGGGAAGTCATATGTGCTTTGTGAATTATTTCTATTTCATTCTTTTTCCTGTTTGTTAAGAGTTTTTCTTACTCGTGGGGTCACCATCACTTTGAGGCTGCATAGCACATTAGAGTTCATCTGAGGAGAGATTCCTGTTAACTGCGAGTAGGGGCAACAGGTTTTCATAACAAAAAAACTGAGTGAGCATCAGTGCAATTTAATGATCTTCTTTCTGTACCCAGTTGCTAAGCAACCTGCACTATTCTGTCTGAAGCCGCGACGTCCCCAAAGAAACATCACATCATTGGTCTGGAGAGCTGAGGACTGGTACGGAGGAATGCAGAGAGGTTAACCCAAAGAGTCTGGCCGTTAACCCGTTCTCTCGATTATTTTCTTCTCTGCATGGTCCCGCACGCCACGTTTTTAATATTACCTCTGCATGCGTTCAAATCCACGCTTTACTGTAACCAAAGGTGTGATAACATTAGCAGAATTAATCACCTCTTGTTACACTAGACAAGCGTGAAGCCTAACGTTGCTGGACAAATGTGTTGCCTCTGTTCCCCCTCTGTGGGCTCCCCAGCCTGTACAGGGTGCCTCTTTTGTTCACATGCATTGACTTAATACTGGTTTTTGTGGTTTAGAAAGAGATGCCAATTAAGCTGATTGCTTTAAGTTTCCTAAAACCAGACCTTCAGTGCCTAACAGCAGTCTGTTGTTGGCAATGGGCGGGGAGGAAGCACACTGAGGACAGGAAGGCTTCAGCATCTCCCTGCCTGAGACAGTTTTCTGCTGTGAATCATAGAGGTGGAGGGGAAAAGAGAGAAATAAGAGGGAGAGGGAGATGCTGCTGAAAAGACGCAGCTTGAGTAAAATCAAGCATTTCGGTCCAAATCTCAGGAGAGGTTGTTTTTCCTTTAGTGGTGGTTGCTCTGGCTCCAGTGTGCACAGAAAACGTTATTTTTAAAACAACAGACAACAAATGGGCTCGGTAAAGGTCTGAGAGGACAGAAGTCCTGTAAGAACTTTTTATCGCCATAGTGTGTGTATGAGTAAAGATGTTAAATCATTAACGCTGTGTTAAAGTGGATGTTTCTGAGACCTTGTTTCTGTCTTGCTCTGAATTCATTGTGGTTTTAATTCATTGTGTTTGCTCTGACCTTCACCTTAACAGTAAACGTTCACCATAGTTAAATCCCAGTTTTTCTGTCACCGCAACAGTGGAAATATATAAGTGCAGTTAGAAATGCTGTGTAGAAACCTGCTAGATGTGTGTGCTTTTGCACCTTTACCACAAAGCGTTCACTGATTGGTTTTGTTGTTTGTACTCTGGCATCTTTGCAGAATTAGGCAGCATTGATGGAGACGCTTCTTTTTGGCCTTGAGTGGAATTTCTCTCAGGGAAATAAGATCCGGGAGCCTCCTAGGAGGAAAGTGCAGCATGTTTGTAGGCGAGAACAAAGCCGAGAACGTTTTTCCTTTTAATGCTGCACACATGGGCTAATATTAAAATTTTAAAAAGCGAGGTATCTCTTGCCCCTTTTAGTCCCCCTGGAAAGTCGGTCCGTCCCTTGCTGTTAAATATTCATTCGAGCGAGGGATGCACTTATTTATTGCCCGATATTTGCCTTGTTTGCTGCCAGTGACAGTAAATGAGACGAAATTTGGATGCTTATTTGTTACGCCCCATCATTTTTGTGGCACTGCATCCAGTTTTATAAATTTGTGCTTATTCCAAAATAATTTGATGCATGGCTGAAAGGCTAAACGTTTTTAATGAATGTTTCTGTGTTTCACCAGCACAGAGGAGGGGGATAAATCACAACAAAAATAAATGAAACACAAAAAAACTGCAGTATGAGTAGCAGATGTAGGCCTACTTGTTATTTTAAACCTTAGTAGTAGCTAAAAATGTCACATTTTGCATGTTTCAAATTGAATTATTTGGGCGTAGTTTTTGAAACAGTTGATTCAAACGTGGCAGCGGTTGTGTGTGGTTAGCACTGCTGCCTCACAGCAAGAAGGTCCTGAGTTCGAGTCCACCATCAGGCCGGGGTCTGTCTGTGTGGAGTTTGCATGTTCTCCCTTACACATTAGTGTAGCTAACCCGTAGTAAAATAACAAAATGCGGTATCTGGGATGAGATGAGGGTGGTGTAGTGCTTAGCGGTGATGTGTTACTGCAAGAGTGTCCTGGGTTGTTTCCTGTGGAGGTTGTGTGATTTTTGTCCACAGACATGTTCGTTACATTAACTGGTCATTCTAAATTGGTCATATGTATGAACGTGACAGTGAAACTTTCACTCTAGGCTCTCTAGGTTAATAAATTTGATTTTGTAGATTGTCTGCAAAGTTCTAGGTTGAAAATATAATATACTGATCAGCTCTTAGATTTTTATTTGAAGTCGACTCCACCTGAGGAGATTGTTTTTTAATAGGCACAACATGATAATAACACTTAACATTAAGCTGCTCTTGAGCAAATGTAGGCCACTACCATTTGCCACACCCCCGCCCCCACCCTGCAAAAAAGTACACAAATTACTATAAAACAATAATAGCCATAATAACAGTAAAAAGCCTCTTCACCTGTTTTGCCATCTGTCTCCCTGGGTAATAATTACTAATTAGAGTAGAGTTAATCATCCAGGTGAACACACCCACCTGTGAGTCAGTCCTCTCTGGCTGGTAAAAACCTTTCTCCCCATGCTGGAAGGTGGAGTAAACAGGCTCCTCTTATGTTTCTCACGGTGTTGCTTAGATGCTCAGATGTGGAGAGCAGCTAGCTGCATCTGTTCATCTGCTGTGTGCCACACAGCATCATAACGAGCGGTGGGTGTTGTGTTAATGTAGTAAAACACTGTCCCCCAGCCTCCGTGCCACAGCGACCAGGTTTAATGATGTATCTGGGAGAAATCTTTGGACTCACAGTAACCTTCGACATTTTTAGGTAACACACAGCAAACACTGGCATTACCATGTGGGTCTGAAGTTCATCATCATGTATTCCTTTGCTTTCACAGCTGTCTCCATCAGCAAATGCTAGTTCACTGCTGTCCGCTCCTGTTGTTATCCTTTCTGAGTCTAGGAGTTTGTATTGGTGGTGATCTGTCTTTTTCCAGTGATTTCCACTGTTGTCTGATTCATCAAAATATCTGTCGTTCCACATTTACTTTTAACTTTGCTTACTGGCAAGAAGTTGAATGCAGTTTGACAGTTTGGCTCTTTATTCAATCCAGGTAATAATAAAGTCTTAGTGATAGTCCTACCACAGTTCTCCTCAGCATACACCACAGCAGGTGTCATAATACTGTTTGATGCCCTCTCTTGGTGCCACATGAATGACACTTATTTGCTTCTAGTATCTCTTGAGCTCTCCAGAAACCTTGGTTTGTCTTTCAAACGCTTTGGCTGGAGCTTGGAGATGATTCCATGGCTTCACTTTTCCCAGGTTCAGATTTCAACCTGGGTTTCTGTCACCATGTGGCGGGCTGTATGGTTTGGTTTGTTGAAAACAAGAGCAGCCTTCAGAGAATGCCAGTGTTGGAATTGTCTGCTGTGTCTGGTTACATACTTGGCTCCATATGTTTTTTCCCCTTCTAGCTCTGATTTGCCATGTGGGTTTTTTTTAATGCGCTTACATATGTTTGTGTTGGTTACACATCAGACATGGTGCTCTGCTGCCCACAGATATGCTTTTGTAATGTTGCCAGTTGATCTGTGTGTTAGAGTGCATTAATAATTAAAAGACACAGAAAAGAAAAGGAATCACTGTAGGAGTTTGGTGGTGCCCACCCCCCCACCCCCCAGCTCTTTCCCTCAGTTAACTGTATTGTTTAAATTCTCAGGCAAGACTTAGAGGAGATCTGAACGAAAGCTATCAGAACTGAATCATTACATGCAGTTAATTAAAACCGCTTCATTCGTTAATGCCTGTCATTTATTGTTCTGACAGTGGGATGACAGGAAATGCGATGTTCTTGTATTTTCATCAATTTATATTTAGTCACTCTAGATTCTATCCAGGGTTATATAACCAAACACCATTTGTTAATGTGCGAGGTTTTAAAGCTGTCAGCTGTTCACGCGTCTCACTACACTGCTGTGTTGTTGTTGTTGTTGTTGTTGTCGATGTTTTTTCCAGATGAAGTGAGATCATCGACTTCTCACCTGAAACCTTACCTGTTTAAGAGCAGGGTCAGTGAAGTTAAACATGAGGCTCCTTCATTAGTTATATTTTGAGGGCATATTGTCTGCATGCTCTCAACTAAACGTGTGACTGAGCTGCAGTGTCATCATGTTACATGAATAGAAAGCTAAATAAACACACGTCTGTACCAACGCAGCTCAGTCTAGGTAAAAGTACCACCATAAAGTGAAAACTGATTTTGATGCACTAAACAAACATGTGGAGCATACTATTGATCAGTTAAAACACTTTCGGTGGTCACAGTAAGAACCTCGGACATGAGCATTTTTTGATTACCGTTATTTTGGTTACATTTCAGTGTTTTCTTTGAAGTATCTGTTATTATGCTTCTTTATTGGGCTGCAGTTTGCAGTTATGTTTTCTTGCCTGAATGCGGTTTGTTGTTTCTTACAGTGAGTGAGTTGTGCGCGGTAGACAGCTTAACAAATAGGCCTAATTTGCTGAGAGTGAATTCTCTTTAGCAATAGCAAATGGGAGAATCCGATATAAGCTTTGACCACATGCGGCCATCGTCAGCGCTCCCTCTCCTGTGTGAGGAAATGCTTCATTTGCCTTTACATCTGTCAGCAATTAGCTGTAATTATTTAAGCCAACAAGGGCAGCTTCAAAGGCTGAAATCCATCCTGCCGTGCCGATCAGCCTGGGATTGTTACGGCACATTGTTTTCTACCTTGCTGTTTGTTCTCATTTGATCAGTACAGCCTGCACTTAGTCTTGTTTTCACAACGCGTATTCAGGTTGTCACCGCATGTCATGCACATTCGTGTAAACAGAATCGATGACCTGCTACTTTTGGTAAATATTCCTCTCTAAGATATTACAGAAAAGGTGTGTGTGTGTGTGTGTGTGTGTATGTGTATGCATGTACGTATGAATAAAAGGCCTGTTGCTTTACATCTTTACTTACATATGAAAAGGGCAACACTGCCCACTTTGTTTGTTTAGTGACTAACATGAAAGAACCAGGCTGACAGGCTGTATCTCCTCCTCATGTTTATTAATAAGGGTAAATGTTGTGGGCTCTTATGGCTCAAGCTGAATATGTTTATATAAGTTATATAAGAGCTCTACTGCAGAAGGCCTGTTAAAGTGGAATGACTGGGAACTGGAAACACATGTGCATACACAAGCACTCTGACATATGCTGTGTCATAAATACAAACGCACAGGGAGTCAGCAGATCTGCTCACTGTGGTTTTTAGTACAAATCTCCTTTTTTCTACAGATGTGTTATACCATTCATTGTAATTCCATCCATCCATTCGGAGCATCCCAGGCTGCTTTCTTTTTGTTTGGAAATCAGTTGTACTTCTCAAGAATGCCAGATAAGACTAAATGATTAGATGGAAACTGGTTTCCCATGACTCCAGTTCTTCTTGGGTGAGCTTTAAGAGACAAATCATCTATATTTGTTTAATAGACGGACACAACCAGGAACTCAGACCTGGTTTTGTCTCATCATATACGATCACCCACAGGATATCCCCTTTGTGTGTTTTCTTCCCCACACACCCATCTCTCTGAGGGTGTCTATGATTAGATTAGTGTCAGGAAATTGGCTAGGTGTCTTTGTATATGTGAGCTGTGTGCATCTTTAAAGCGGACACTGCTATGTCGGGTCTCGCTGTTGTGCTGTTATGAGAAACGAGGCAACGATACGAGCATGAGCAAACATCCTGCAGATGCTTATGTCTTTCAGGGAAATAATTGACTCCATACCTGAAAGCTGTCTGGCTCATCCTCTCAGCCTCCTCCCGCCTCTGAAAACACTCAGGTTGTTAAGCAGCTGGATCTACTTTGAGACACCAAAGATGGTTTTTAGAAGGGAAAAAAATGACATTTGTTCATCACTCCATTTTTATTTGGTTATAAAATACAAATGATAACGGGTGAAACTGAGCCACTGTGCTTAGATAATTGTTTGAGCATGCTCAGACAGCAGCACCTGAGGCACGTGACCTGCTCTCATACTTTGCGTGTTCTGCAATATAACTCTGTTTATTTCAGCTAAATCACAGTCAGCACTTAAGGGCTTAATTTTGTGTCTTTACACTTTTATTCATATAGTGTATTTTTGTCATTCAACACCAGATTAAATCCGCCTGACCAAACGTCAACATGGATTCATAATGAAAAAATAATTACTTTTTTGGATCAAATGTATTTTTTCTTCATTTTATCCCTACATGAATTTGCACTTGTATTCAGGGTCTTGGTTACAAGTAGTTTTGCTACTCTTTTTCTTTCTACTCTTTTACTCGAGCCCTTCTCTTTCACATTTCCCGTCTTGTTCTTGTGTTAAAGTTGTGACTCTTGAGCTGCGTGGTGTTTCTTTGCTTTCAGAAGAAACTGGCATCCAAGGTGCATGAAGTGAATGTTCAGTGACAAGATTAGCACTCAGGTGTAGATGGATCATCACATGGCTGTCTGAGTGGTTCATGAATGCAGTATTTCTAAGATGATGTGCATTTGGTGGTGTGTTTGTCCAGATTAGCAGATGCCAGGACTGGGTAGCATTCGGCACCCTGTGGGCAGGTAATGGTTACTCTTTTTTTGTTCCTTAGAGCTGCTTTGTTTGTATTGTTCGAGAACTGATAAAGGTCCATAAAACAGTACTGTAGCACACAATTTATAATGGCATGGAGCACAACAGAAGCATCCATCCATTCGCTTCCACTTATCCTTTTCAGGGTCGCGGGGGGCGCTGGAGGCTACAGAATCATTTTGAGATTAAATTTGGGATTTTGAAAACTAAAAATGTCAGAGGGATCCGTCTTATATCGAATAATTTCACACAATGTTTTTGACTTGAAACCTCTTTCAAGTCCTCGGCTCTCAAATGTTATCCTAACTGATGTTTACTTAAAAAAATATATAATAAAACCATCTGGAACATAAAGCTGAGCGTGATAGTTCTTTTGGTACACCATAAAAAAAAGAAGTGGATTGTTCTTATTGTACACAACCCTGTTTTACATTAGTGGGTCCTCACTGGGAAATTAAAGTGCACTTTCCTGTATGTTTGTCCTCTTGAACTGTCCTGTAGAGAGGCGACTGTAAGAAATACTTTACACTGTGTTTAAGTCTTTAAACTGCACGCAGTGATTTTTTTGGTTTTTTTGCCTTCATAGTAATTAGTACAACATCCTCCACATGAAAATAGCAATGACACACACTGAAATGTTGGGAACCCAAAGTTCCTGTGTGTGTGAGTGTGTGTGTGAGTGAGGGGGGGGCGGGGGTCTGCCAATAAAACTTCTATTGTGAGCTCCAGTGGATTTGTTTTTTTGTGAATAGGCTGACCCGTGTTGCTGCTATAAATATCTATACAGTAGATTTGATGGAAGATTTCTGACTAACCAGCTAGTATAAAGGGGGATGTTGTTACTAAAGATTATTGGCTGCAGTTCAAAGAGATGAATCAATTCCTATTTCTTAGCAGACATTCTGAAACACATTTTCGCTCTCTTCTGAGCATATATTTTGTAGCAATTTCTGAGTTCATTTTAATTTCAATTGTCAGCGTGACTTAAAAACAGCATCTACAGAATATCCAATCAAATCTGATAATAGCACTTAAAGGTTTGCTGACTTGGTCTGCCAGTACAATGTTAAAAGCCTTTTTTCCCCCTCAGAGTTATAACTCTGCTGTCATCTTTGCTGTTGCAAATGTTTTGCATAAATTTCAGTTCAGAGTGCTTCCAGTGGATATTACAAAAGGGAGATGCCAAGCTAGCCAGATCCTACCCTAGCATTGACCATGGATACCACAGTTTACCCTACGTCAGTGCAACATACACAATCAGTGTAAACTGTACCCAGTTTAACCTTTGGATAACAATGCATTATTGTCTATCAATTTTCAGACATTTCTCAGTATGAAATAAACAAATTAAGCATTGATCACAAACTAGAGATGGCACGATACCACTTTTTTAAAATATCTGATACCGATATCATAAATGTGGATATCTGCTGATACCGATATGATTCCGATATTGTCTTTTATAATCAATAAAATTGTTTTTTAACGTCTTGCTTCATTTTGTATAAGTTCATATTCAAGCTTTAAAAAAACACACCACTAAAGCTATTCTATTATACCTGTATGCAAAAATACGCTGCACCCAAAATATTTCACAGTTCAGTAATACTGATCTTTGTATTTAAACTTTTAGCAGAACTTAAAGTGTTTAAAGTAATATTCAAAAAGTAATTCAAAATGCAATTTTATGCTGATTTCAAAAACTCTTTGGTTCTGAAAAAAAGAAGTGCAATATCAGCACAAAATAATGTTTATATTCAACAACTTAAGAAAAGCAAATTGTATAATGGAGCCTTTTATAGTTACAGCTGAACATAAACAGACATCCAGAGTGGAAAGCAGTGTAAATAAATGCAAACATGTCCTCATGACACTCATGTTTTATTAAATGGATGTCAGTGTAAGTTGTTTCTATCACAACCTGAGACTGAATTTTGTGTCATTTCTGTACAAAACTTTACACAAGTATGAAAAAAAGTGTTTTTCATAGTTTTTTTGAACCATGAAGCTGTTCAGCCTGCAACACTGCTTTTTGTAAAACTTGAGTCTATCCATCGTACGGTCAGACTGAGCAATGACAGCACACAGACGTCTCAGCTCCATATATCGGTTGTTAAGCTTATCGTGGGAATGTTTAACCAACACTCACAGATGGACTCACACACTGGCTTTACTTCTCTGGGATAGCCTGCTCGGAGATGAAATACCAGCACGTAGCGAGGCTCCAAATGCTTTCAGTGTGAAGTAACTCCAGACCGCCGACAGGTCTCCACACCGCAGCCGCTCTATCACGTGATGCATACTGCCCGACGTGCTAAGGTCATGAGCTGGGTTACGCTATGTCGCAAGTTTTGTGAGGTGCTTTTGTGATGTTTAAAGGATCGGATTACATTTTATTTCTCCCCAATATCCGATCCAGTAATTTAGGTCAAGATCAGACCGATACTGTATATCGGATTGGTCCATCGCTACCACAAACCAGCCGGAGCTCAGATCAGTGTAGATTCACCAGCTCCATTAAACTCTTTATGCAGATCTTGCTTTGGTAAAAAGGTCTCTTGGACACACCGTGTATCACAGGACACCAAGAGTTTATGCACATCGTGCGTTGTTGATCACATTCGCTGTGCCTAACAGGTAATTCTTGTGCATTAAAGGACACAGTACTAATATCCATTCATCTCAGCGTGTCTTGGGCACCCATCTGAGAGTTGCTCCCCAGTGTTAGGCTCGGGACACTGCTGATGCCCACCAACCTCCCTCTTGAAGCGGTGACCTCACCATCTCTGCTATCTTTAGGCTCATGAGCCTCAAAATAGTGACGAACATAAATCCCCTTTGGCTAGACCTGCGGGTCATACGTATCCTTTACTTCATCACATTCAGCAGTAACGCGAAATGATCCAAATCTTTGACGGAGTGAGTCGATTTTCCGACATGTCACTGGCCTACCCCGTCTCTCAGTCAAATAGGAGCGCAAGGTTTCAGCATCAAGATCAGGAGAAAATCTAGAACTTGCTTGAAATGATTTTGTATTAAACAGTCTAACATTTTGAATTAGTCATTGATCAAAGGCGCCAGAACATTGTTCTACATGAGTATGCTGTAGCTGATACATCTTTAACCTACTATAGCGTTTTACAGCTGTCTCAGTTGATATCCGTCCATCAAATTGTGCTTTAAAGATGAATGTAGACCAATCTTTCTGTGTATGTGAACTACATAAGCCATGAATCACTGTTTTCTTGGTGGTATAGGCTGTTAAGTGGGGAATGAACTCCCTGGTGTCTCACTCTTGTCACCTACTGTGTGCACAGAGATGTGCTGCTCCATCTGTGCCTCACAATTGGTGCTTCTCATTTTTTTCAGTGTGTTTTCTAAATTATGCTTAGATTTCTGTGAGGTTTGAAAAGTATTTCATTCTTGGTGATAAGAAAGTATGAAATACCACTACATTTTATGTTTACACCAAGTTGATTAGCTGATGTTTAACTTGCCATTAGAACCAAGATTTCCAGTGTAGTCGTGCATTTCTCAACCAGTGGCTACTTAATGTACCCGTACCAGAGTTTGAACCATTTCAGTTAGACATGAAGAGGATCAAATAGTCTAATCACACTTATAATTGGTTACATCACTGCAAACAGCAGCAGTGAATTATGCAGCAATTTGTTACACCCAACACTTCCCAGTGTGTCTTAATGCTGTTTCACACCTACTGAACATGTGATAATCAGGTCAAGGACTCCCTAATGGATGAGAGACGTCTCAGTTTAACCAGCTACCTGAAGTTAATATGCACTTCCGTCCTAGAGTACCCCACGAGGAGTGATTGTACCGATCAGTCTTTATTAGCACCCATTAGATCTGCAATTATTATTTACTTTGTTGTTGTATAGAGGCCGAAGGTATGTGTTTGTGTGTGTGTTTGCAGAGCTTAGTGTTGAATGCAGCAGTATCATGGAAAGTAATGAAGTCTCTCTATTTATACTTCTGTATTAGAGTATTACCTCTGTTTCTGTTTTTCTGCCATCTCTGCCATCTTTCTTCTCTTTTTTTCTCTTTAATGTCTCGAATCCGTTTTTTTTCTAAACTAATTTGCGTCCATAAGACAAATTGATCAGCTTCCTTCATCACCTTCTCACGGACTTGTTGGTTTTGTGGCTAATCTGCTGAGTGTTGGCTTCAGTTCATTTAGCCTGAGAACTAGCCTATTCATTTATGTCCCCTGTAATGCTCTTTTCTTTTCAGGTCTGTATCTTTTGACTTATTTGAGCAACCTACTAAGTCCGGGTGTACCAAATAGAGGACATCCTGGGCTTTCCATTGATATCTCATGTGTTTAGGTGGCCTCTTAGCTCCAAAGAGGAAGGAAATCACAAAAACAGTTCAGTGGGAAGATTCATTTTTCCTTGGTTCTCAGGAGGTTAATCAACTGTGGTTGGACATTAGGGCCACTGTAAGCATAAAGGTTTCTCAAAGGCGGCTTTTAAACACAAGACAAAGGAGGCTGAAAAGAAAGAGGGAGTAGCTCTATAGTTTTCTTTTTAAAATTAAACCTCATTTATTCTGTGGCAAGCACACTTGTACTGTGATTTAGTTAGTTAGCCTAGAATTCGTTTCTGTGGAAATGTTCTGTAACTATGTAACACTGTATTCATCTGTTCGTCTACTTTATACACTCACTGGCCACTTTATTATGTACACATTGCTAGTACTGAGGTCCTGGACACATTCTTCAGAGCTTTGGACCATACTGACATGTTAGCATCACAGAGTTGCTGCAGGTCTCCACATTCATGATGCAAGGATTGATGTCTGAGCCAGTTGTCTGGTTTCACTTATTAAATATAATATAAACATCCAGCTACTAGAGATGGGTTAGATACTGCAATATTTCAAGAAAATTTGTGATAATATTCCTGACTATATGTATATATATATTTAAAAATATAATGTATACAGCCTGCAGACACTAGCAATTCTGAATGTAAGTAAATGAGGCGTGTTTTCTGTCCTTCTTTTCCACTGAGCTACCACCGCTGATGATGACACACTTCCTAATTTGAAGTGTGAATCTATTGAAACAAGGTGTCAGCAGCAGCATTATAGTGCAACAGTAGTGACACAGCATAAGTCAAAGGTAAGAACAAAGCATAGGTAATGTTTTCCTTGGAAATTTTTAACACTTTATTTCACAGTAACTGCAGTAACTGAACCATGAAACTCTGCAGGAGCTGCACAGCACTGTCACATAATAAAAGTGAAAAAACGTTTCTACCTGAGATGTTGTATTTTGGGTCGAGCTTTTAAACCAGTTGCTTAAAGCGCTGCTTTTCCATCAGTGATTTCTGTCCACCGTTTATATTAAGCCTAGCCTATTTGAAGCCAGGAAGGAAAAGAAAATGCTGATTGTATAAGTTGAGGGTATCAATGCTGTGTCATTAAGACACAGAGCAATACGACAGAATACAAATGTTATTCCATTAAATGAACATTTAGATTTGTGTGAGAGAGTCTTCATTTTTATTCTTTCAGTTGCAGCCCTGGTGGTGATCCACAAGGACAAATTAGTTGCCCATTTTAGCATCATATATTTAGGCATATGTAACAATAAAATTAAAATCAGTGGATAAAATTGTCTACGAATCTATATTTCTTAATCATGCTCATAATGGAAAGACAAAGACTTGATCAAAAAAGTAAAAAACAAAAAACCCTAACCCTGCTACCAGTGCACAGAGGCCTGGAGGTAATGCTTTTATACCTGCTGATTTCTTAAACCTTAAATATGTGAGGCCGAACGGATCCATGCTTTCTTGTTAATACCAGATTCTGAACCTGCCATCCAAATGTTACATCATGAATGGAGACCAACCATCACACTGGGCAACGTTCTGGTGCCGTGTGAATGCTACCTGTCTCTTTTACCTTTGGGTTTTCAGTGTTAAATGCAAACAAATACTTAGCCTTGAATATTATTCAAGAATATTATTCACACAGAAATATGTGGCTAGAAAGTTAATTAAAATGCATGTCTGTTCAACGTGTTGTAAACCCTTGCGTGGCTACCTGCAGATATCCATTGTGACTAAATGCCACATTGTAATTAGTTTGTACACCGACAGACAATCATAGTAATGAAAGCTAGTGCAGACTGAGCCGTACTGAGCAATTACTTTCCTTTCAGTGTCATCACAAGGCAGTGAAATAAGGAATTTGTCTTGCTATTGTTCAGTGAGCAGGCAAGACATATTGTGCATAATTTATTCCAGGCAATCATTTGGTTTAAATGCTTAGAAGCATGCAGGAGACTGGCACAATGGAAGGTCTCTCAGACTCATCATAACTTTGTCACTTATTCTGTGCGCTGACAATACATGCCATGTTACATTATTTGCCTTGGATGAGTGTGGGCGGAAAAGGCAAACAAGATTAGTTGATGCATGCACTTGTTTTTCTGTGAGTGAATTGAGGCCTTTAGAAATGGTTTAGTGAGTCAGTGCCAGTAGCACACCCATCAAGCTCATTTCTGACAGCAGTGGATATCTGTGAAACTGGTGGAGTAATTCTCTGCAGGCACGCTAACGTTGCTTCGAGGTGGTCCGTCTGAGTAGCTGCTGCTTGAGATGGGGTGGATTTTTTTTCCCCATAACCAGTGTGTGCTGGAAAGTCTGCCTAGATGTTATTCCTTATGTGTACTGTACACCAGCTGTGAAGCTCACTATGGTTTCTGTGGGCTGTGGGTTAAATCCTAGACTGAGTCGGGGTTTGGTAGACTGATTCAGAGTCTACATTGAGTGGTGCTGAACAAATACAACTCATCCTTAAAGATGTTGCTGGATTAAGAGGTTTTATTCAAAGTAGAAAGGCAGAGGGCAGTAGTAATAACTATAACCCACACAGGTTTGAACCATATGATTAAAGTTTGACAGCTGCAAAAGGAAAAATGACTACTTGCATAGTTACAGCTCCTTTATAAAACCTAAATACGTACACATCACAGAATACTTAAAATTATTAGGTCAGGACAGAATTTGCAACAATTATATTTTCACGTCAAGCTCTGTTTATTTACTTTTAATTTTTTCATTTTACAGATTTGACCAATCAGAGCGCTGCATTTGGCAACAAGCGTGCTTCTTACACATTTGCATCTGAAAATTTTGGATTTTCATGTCGTTTTTTCGACAACACGCTCAGTGTGCAAAGGCCTTTAGGATACTTGACAGGCCTCCTGAAAATGATAGCTATGCGCAAAGCCACATCAGCCATTTATGAACTTTTAATTCAGGCTGTTTGTCCAACTGAAAAAAACACATCCCATCGGTGTTCCAGTACTGGCTGACCTGGAGCAGACAGTAGAGTGCCATTAGCTTCAGAAATGTCCCTGCAACTCTAAACTCAAGGCTATAACACTGTGAGCCATGTTACTTCTGCGCTGCATGTACTCTTCTTTTCTCTTTCGTCTGCTTCAAAATCATTCTGATTAAATCTCAGGAAAGTCGTTCCAAACCTCAGCAGTCAGTTTTTTTTTTCCAGATGTTTTCTATAAAGGTCTTATCTTCTCCTTCTGTGCCTGACTGTTAAGTGATGTGCGTCTTGATGTAAACCCTCAGTAGTAACATTTGTGAAAACAGCTCTTGACTGTAGACTTTGCGAGTAATATTTTCACCTCTTGACTTGGCAAGAGATTAACAGGAATCAGCAGTCATCCACTTTATCTGTCTGTCTCCTTCACTCTCATCGAGACATCTTCAGACTGCATGTGTAGTGTTACCAAACACATATTCACTTAAAGACGGAAAAGTTATTTGCATTTGTCAATAAATGATGAGAAAGCAAGACGCACTTACAATATGGGTTTTACTGTTCTGCATTTAGTCAGTCCAGTAGTTTTACGCCTGTAAACATAAAATGAATCTGTTAAAAAATTGCTGTAATTCCTAAAAAAAAGCAAACATAAAGTCTGCAGTTGCATCATGTATCGGCGCTACAAATGCACACTACATTAGAGCCTGTCTTTCCAGTCTTGCTCTTAATGTTGTAGACTATTGACATGTTATTAGTGCAGCTGTGGCAGCTTTGCACTTCCATACTGATAGCCACTTCATCTGCTTAAATGTCTCCCTGGGGGTATTAACAGCAGTGGCTCGAACAAAAAGAGTAAAATAGGTCACCACTTCAGATAACAAAGCTGATTTGCTCGATAACTTTTACAGTAGATGGCTGTAATACATTTCACAGCCCCTTCAGCACCGGTCTATTAGTGTTGATGAGCGCTGTCAGACTGTATAACCCCCATACTGCAGTTGCAAGTTGTAACTCATCTTATTGCTTTGTTTTCAGTATCCAGTTTGTTCATGAAGAGAAATGTTCTCCTGTACAGTTTCATGTTGACAGAAGACAAAATGGACTTAAATGTTTCTGATCCTAGCTCAGATGTATGCCTCTCAGCTACATGCATGTCCAGCGTCAAGGGTGTTTTTTCTGCCTTAGCTCAAATTTGATTTAAAAACTGATGTCAGAGATTTTGCAACGTAATTTTACCAGAGAGAGGGTGAGCAATGTGTAGGTACATGCTAACATGAGTACATGCTAATGTCAGCATGCTAACATGGCGATGTTTAATTATGTTTTTAGATAGTTGTTTTATGAGCATGTTAGCCAAATATGAAGTGGACGATCAGGTTTTTACCTGAGAATTAAGAAGACTGGTAAAGTTCATCCTTGGACCATACATATCTCATTCATGAGCTATTTTATGCAAAGGTTTATTTATCAGCCTCACACAGGACTAATCATTCATTAGGTCATCTAGTAGCTATGAATATCTTTTCAAGTCATGTTCCACAGAGAGGTTTTACTCCGGTGACCTTTCACCTTCATGATAAGAAGCCTGTTAATCAAAGCAATTATAGTCTGTCCACTGGACATCAGTGATAATACAGAAAAGATACATTTAAAAAAAATCAGTTAACCTACAAAGTTCATCTTGTCTGGCAGCTTTTGTTTCAAAATTGTGATCTGAATGCGATGTTGTGCCAGACACATTTGCTTTTCCAAGATGAGCTCTATAAATGTACTACTTCTGTTATTACAGTACATCTGCAGTATGGTAATGTCCGAGCTGACAGGCAGGAGGGACAGAAAAAAGGATTGAAGAGAAGAAGCCGAAAATATAATAAATGAAAAACTAATTACATCCGTTTAAAATATGTCAACATGGACTCTGTGGTTGTGGCCACTAGAGTGACTGAAACAAAAGGGCAGTTGTGGTAAAGCATTCGGTTTGTGTAGCGATGCGTGATACATAGCACTAAGTTGGAACCAGCTGGATTGTTTTTGCTGGAACATCTACTGCGTTCTTCAAGAAAAGGAAGATGGCAAAGAAAAAGCCGTCACTGACCTTGTTCTTTTATTCTTTGTTGAAGAAAATGTTGTGATGGGACGCTGTAGTCTTCCTGCATGATAGCCCTTCAATTTAGAGCAAATTCTCTCCACTGCTTATTGTAGAGAAGAGATCTGCCATCTGTCAAAATGGGCTTTTGTGAAAAGGTATTCAGCGATTTCTGAGCTCTCCAGTGTTGTAATGAGCAGGTTTTCATAGATATAAAATTCAGTCAAACACACATTTAACTGTTGATTGTTCGTGTGACTGCAGGGTTACAGGCCAGTTGTTTGACTGATACATCCTGTAACACATTGCTAGCGCGAAGATGAAATGCTTGTTTCGACTCTAATAAAAGCTTTGTCTTGTTCTGTTGTCTTCCCAGAAGAACATGGCGCTAAAGCCTCAGGAAAGCAGAGACAACCAGGCAGGATCCCTGCACAAGAAAACCCCTTGTAGGGTTCCCAATGGCCTGAGCCTGGAGCCCTGCAGGAACAATTTCCACCACCAGTCATCAGACCAGGAGAACAACCCTCGCTTGGCACACTCACACGGGAAAAAGAAGAAGCACCTGAACAAGAAACACACAATGGTGAGTAATCCCGACGCTCCCCCCCCCCAAAAAAAAAACCCAAAGAAAGCAGTAAGGGTAGAAGATTAGATATACCATTAAAAACATTTTTCTTATAAATGCTTGTTTCATTTTAGTTGCATTTAGTTTAAATAAAATGACTACTTCACTCAACCGTAGGCGCACTGTATTTGTACGATTGGTTGTTTACAGGCACTGGAGATGAATGGCTGGTATGGTATACCTGCTACATTAGTGCACTTTGGTGGGAAGCAGTTTATTGAAAAATACAAATTGCACAACAAATATAAAAAAATATAATAAAAAATACAATGGCATACATGCACAGTAGAGATGCAAAAGATTTTAAGGACTGAGGTTTGTCCTGCACTTTGAAGC
>VOQK01030274.1:34677-45731 GCA_015052645.1 Benitochromis conjunctus
AGATCCTCTGATGGTGTAGATGTTAATAATTAATGCTAAGGGCAATTAGCAGTGTCCAACTGCTGGGGGGGGGGGGGCTTTTATTTTTATATCTTTAAATATTAATACAATTAATTGATGAAACACAATTTATTTATATAAATCTGTATAATGTTACTAAAGCCATGAAATAAATATGGTTGAGTCCTGTCACTGCCATATAAGAAGAACTAATTTCAGAAATGAGTAACGCTCCTGTTTCAATAACACTGAAGTATTAAACAGTTTTCATAACTAACATGGTTGGCTAATGTTAACTTGTGCAATCTGACCGGTGCACATGTTAATATTAGCAGTTAGCTATAGGTAATTACTTGATAGCCACATTAGTCATCTCTTCTCATTAAAATAGAGGCTAGTGGACTTTAGTTAAATAACAGATGAATAATTATTGCAGGCTGAACAGGTCACAGGTGCAACACTGAGCAGAGCAGACTAGAACTGATGTGAGGAAGAAACGAGTGAAACTCAGAGCAGCAGAATCAGACGGGTTTAAGGCCTGAAGAGCAGGGTTGAGTCTATCATTGCCATATAAAGTAGAGCTATGATGGCATCATTCTCACTTTTTCTGCTGTTATCTTTTTGTTGAAAAAAGTGGGACTGCTTGTTTTGTAACACTTGTTGTCCTAAATAGATTTCTGCTGGATTAAATGACTGAAGGAAATAATTTGCATCAAGGATTTTTTGGAAGTTCCTCGATAAAACATTGCACCTCTAATGCACAGCACAGCCGTGGTTAGAGGTGTAACGTTTTATGTGTATTGGTTAAATCTAAGAAGTCAAAACGCTCTACAAGTGTGAAATTTAGCTCCTTAGTGGTGTGGGTGTATATTAATGTATGACTCAAAACATGTTTTTGTGTGTAGCAGGGTGACGAGGTCATTAATGAATATTTGTGCTACCCTGACGCAGTGCTGTTTCTCTGCCAGCAAGGAGCACGGTTTACAGCACCGTTACACACACAGAGTAGCACACAAACAGACACTCAGAGGTCAGCTTGAGCTGAATATGCAAGCACGTGTTTCTGCGGTTCGCTATAGTGGACACAAGGGAGAACATATACACACAGTTTGCTTAAATGTACGCTGCAGTGATGGTGTTTCATCTTCGACCTGTTGATCTGTTGGTCAAAAATCTGTGCATTGCACTGGATACATGTGGATATCGCATAAGCAAACTGGATTACATCACTTTATAGCAAATTATAATTAGGCATTAACAATATTTTGTTATTGTTTGCCTGCCTAGTTTTAGGGGGATTTTGATTACAATCAGATTTGCAGAAGTCTAAATGCTGTTTGACCACACTTTTTTTTTCTCTGCTAGTATTTTCTCAAAGAAAAGGAGTCATTTCTCCCTCTTGCATCTTGTAATAAGTGGATTAACACCTGATGGGAAGCTTTTATTGCACCTAAATGAACATAACGAGTTGCCTTCCATTTGAGTAATGTCATTTCACGGTTTTCTCCTCTGCTGCTGTTTGGAGAAGAGCACACAGTAAAACACACACACACACACACACACACACACACACACACACACACACACACACACACACACACACACACCCTTGAGCAGAGGAACAGAAAGAAACTGGTGCCAACTTAAATGGCAGCAAAATATAGGCAGTAATAGGGTCTCTTAAGTAATACTTGTGCATAGCTGCCTTTGACAAATGTCAAAAATATGTTATATACGGCATGCTTTCATCTTATATGACACACTGCAAGGCAAATACACATTGGCGGCTGTGTTTTAACCATCTAATCCGTTACTTTGAGGTATTTATATTTTTTGCAGCTCACGTGTAGAGCTCTTGCAGCTGTTTTTGTGAGGGTCACCACTCGTGACTTCTTGTTGTGGCTAAAATACTTTGTTGCTACTAGGGTTGTCAAAAAAATCGATAACCAGATATTAATCCGTATTAAAATTAATATCAAATGATGCCGACAGTGCAGTCTCGTCTTCCTCCAGCTGACACATATCTTCACACTGTGAGGTCAGTTTTTAAATGCAGTGACTGGTGCAGTCTTTCACACTGAGCTGTGTCTTTTTATATCTGCTTTATTTTAGCAGAACTATGCTGTCACACTCTGAATCACTTCATTTGTAATTTTTCGATAATGCTCTTCTTCCACAATAATTAAATCGCCTCGATGCGTTAGGTGGCAGCGCGGCTGGTGCAGTGGTCAGCACTGTTGCTTCACAGCATGAAGACTCTGAGTTTGAGTCTGTCAGCTGGCCGGGGCCTTCCTGTGTTTGTGTCGATTCTCTTTGGGTATTCGTCTTTCTCCGACAGGTTTGGTTAATTGATGATTGTAAATCGCCCGCAGGTGTGAATGTGAGTGTAAATGCTTGTCTGTCTCTCTGTGTTAGCCATGTGATACACTGGAAAGCTGTCCCTTCGCCCTATGATAGCTAGGACAGGCACCAGGCCCCCCACGACCCCTGTCAAACAAATAAAACCGCTGAGCTTAATCTGAAATACTTTTTTTGTCAAATCTAACTTATCACATTCAGACACGCCAACACACGCGGCACATTTTCTCCCACTTCTCACCACAATCGCCTGCTCACCCACACGCGAGCTGACACGCAGGCAAACATTAACTCGGCGTGTGTCACCACAACGCGCTTTCCCGATGGCTCTATCTTGATAGTGGCAACACTAATGAGTTAATTGCAAGGCATTCAAGGTTTTCACTGGTGAGAGCTCTCTAAATTACAATGGCACACTTTGATCTCAGTAAATATCTGAAATGATTGTAATGACTACATTGCAGATGGTTTGGATAATGTAATACGCTGGCTGGTGTGCAGCTGTGGCGCACCGCTACAGTTATCTGTGTGGAGAAAGTTTTTTGCTCCCTTTAAGATGCACATCAAACCATTAACCTTGATGCTCAATAACAACCTAATCTGTCACGCTTTCTGACATGTGCATAATTGAAAAGATCATCATCTGTGCCTTACTCCACCCCTTTTTGTCCTCTTTGAGGAAAAGCGAGCTGTGGCGTTTGAGTGGAACTATTATCTGCCTTTTTTTTTTCTCTTTTTTGGCCTTGACTATAAATAAATGTTAAGTCATTGTCCTAACACAAGGTTAACATTTTGAATGTCAGAGGTCCCTCTCAAGGTTTAATTATCCCTTAGAAATCCTGCAGTCTGGAGAGAGTGGCTGCTATAAGTGCCTTCTGCTACCTCTGACTTTAAGTACAGTGAGGGCGGGAGAAAGAAAGACAGAGAGTTTGATGTTAAATAAAGCAAGAGGTGTTTTTTTTCCTTCTTCTTTGTTCCCCTTCCAGCCAAGCTTGCAGATTGCAGCAAATGTTTTCGATCTCTGGCACTGACCCAATGTACTGAGCTGAGATATTGTAAGCTCAAGGGGGGAAAATAGAGAAATGTTTATAAGCGCCTCTGACATATCGCCTCACAGTGAAAAAAAGAGCCCAGATAGAGGAAGCTTCAGTGGAGATGGATGAGAGTGCAGTAGCAAACCACAAATTATGACTCTCTATCGCTCCTCTGCCTTTATCATATTGGAGGGTTTTTCTTTTCCCCAGGGGATTGTTTTTGGTTAATTGTCACTTGTGCCATATTGAGTTACTGATCCTGTTTTTCTAAAGAATTGCTTCCAGGCTTTAGCTGTTAAAATGTAATCATAGCCCTTTAAGGTCAAGGAGTATTGAACTAACCATTGTTTTCTATGGTCAGTTAGCTCAAGGCAGTGTGTTCTTTTCTGTGTGTGTGTGTGTGTGTGTGTTTTAATAGAGGCTAAATCTTGTACAGGCATGCAAGCAAACATATTTATCAAGATTATTTTAATCTTGCTCTCTCTCCCTGCATTTCCCATCTGTCTCTAATGTGCAGTATAAATAACGTATAAAACTTCTTTATGTGCGTAATATTTGTGTATCATAAAGGTTTATTACAGCAGGAAAACCACAAAGAAGAAGAGCTAGCATTTATTACTGGATATTTTGTGTGAATGTGCTTTGTTTGCTGTTTTTATTATGCACTCGTAGATGCTCCACAGTTAAGAGCTGACAGTTAATGGTAGATATTCATTTCTGCTACGTTTCTTTTGAAAAGTCAGGAGATCCCATTGAACGTTACAGTTAGTGTTTATGCTACAGCATTGTTAGCACTTATTTTAAAGACTGCTTTTAAACTCAGCCGGAGTGTAAAGATGTATATATACCCACTTCACCAGTGCAGAAAACACACAAGCCTGGAAGGGAAAGTGCTCCAACTGAGATCTCTGAATGGATTTTGACTAAATTGTGGAAAATCTTATCTTTGATTTTTGCCTTTTAGTAAATATTAAACTGGCAGGTTACTGGTTACTGTTGACCAGGATTCAGACGCAGACGTCTTTTCTGTGCTCGAGCAATAATGTACAAGTTTTCTGTGTGTGTGCGTGCGTACGTGTGTGAGTGCGTGCGTGTGTGTGTGGTGGGGGGACCGGGGGCTTGTTCTGACGACACTGTTCTGCTCACTGATGTTGGAGTGGTGGCCTGTGGTGTGCAGTGCTTTGTACAGTGGCTCTGGTGAACAGAGGGGCGTGCTGTGAGGCCCATCTGGTCGGTGCTGCTGGGGAAAAGGAAGACGGGAAGTGTGGGGGGGGTGAGCAAGGAGGGCTTAGGTTGGACATCTCCCCCCAGTCCCCCACATCTCAGTCCAACCACCTGCCTGTCTGTCTGCTGGTCCGTCTGTCTGGCTGGCTCTCTTGGCGTGTTTGTTGTCAGACATTCGGGAACAATGATTTCTGTGCTTGAAGGATCGTGCAGAAGTTTGTCTAAGTTAGAGTTTCACTGAGAATGGTCTGACCCATTAGCTATAATTGCTATATACATATTAGCCAAGTTAGCCGTTCACCATGAATATCTTTACAAAAACTGTGTGATTAGACGTATGTTTGAGGTTTGTGCCAGTAATCCTTTCATTTAAAAACAAAGGAACTTACATTTGCAATATTGTCTTCATGCACACTGATTTTCATGGGACAAAGATTTGCTTTCATTAGTAAGGAGTTTAGATCTAACAAGATTTAACAATCAAGTGTTTGGTTCACAGAAACCCTTTAATAGTGTGAGAAAATGAATACATACAAATACTCTCGCTACTGATGTGCAAACCATTACACCATAGCAATTGAACATGCAGCCACCATATCTTACCACATGTGTAGATTAATTCAATTTAATGAGCAAATTCTCACACTTGATTGCTTTAAGGAATCAAGTGCCTATCAGTGTAGTAGTGTAGTTTTTTGTATGTGTGTTTTGTGTTTTGGACGTTCTCACAAAATACAACGTGTGTAATTACTTTCATCTCAGCATTAATAGTTTGCACCTTGATATCCTTTTTTTGTAAATCCCTCCAGCACAACAAGTGAACCCTGGATTAAGTGTGATCTTTGGCATCACAAACTGTCAGCTGCTTGTGCTGTTGTATTGGCTCATGTAACAGTGTAGTGTAATGGGCCCCTTCTGTGTTTGAGCAGATCACACTGCTGGTTGTGATCTTTGGAAATAAGCAGGTCTTTCAAACCCTTAAAAAATCTCTGGATTCAACATGCTATTATCTTTTAAATACACAAATAATCATACCACAGAGTCTTGTGTTTCAGGATGTTTGCCTCTAAAAAGAAAAAACAGAGCCCATGTGATAACATCCAGGATGTTTGCAGTGTGAGTAATACAGTTGAATGTGTGTGCTGTAAGGCTATTGTGACACTTTGTTATTTTATTTAAAAAGTAGGCACCTGTCACCACTTCACATTTGTCGCCTTCTGTTAGTCACACCTAAAATGTGTGAAAAAGGAGATGTGCTCTTTGGGTTTGTCCCAGCAATGAGGAGTAATTGCTGTGCAGGCTGCTGAGGAGTGCCTAGCCCCAAGGGTTAAGGACGCTTCCTTGAGAGGTTTTAACCAGACCAGCCAGTCAGCCACAGGGTACTGGTCTCTGGCCTCTGGCTCCACGAATCATCTCGCTGGCTACATCCTCACTCCCTCTAACGTGATGGAAAAGCCGTGCCTTAGGCCTGCCAGAGGGCCTGTATTATCATTCAGCAGCAGTCCTTCTACCTGTACTGAACTCTAATTTTAGTCAGCTAGTGACCAAGTGTAATGACATCAAGGTAAAAGCTCTATGGCACATCTCTGGGCCTGGTTGTATTTGTATGTGTAAATATTTGTGCAGAAGCCTGATTGTGTCAAGACGGGGGCAAGCTTGCATGCTTTTCAATCTGCAGTGAAAATGAAATATCATGTTCAGCTCTTTCAGCTTTGCGGGTCACCCTTAATAAGCTTATCCGCTAAGCCAATAAGAGATTCGAAGAAAAGCAATGTCCTGATTGTCAGATAAGATGCTAAATCCATTCTGATGGGAGCCTCAGTTGTGGGGGTGGTAATTATCACTGTCACAGTTTATAGAAGGGGATCAAATCAAATCCAGTTTCAATGGCTTGTTTTGCGCTCTTTGTGTCTTTGTAACACACATGACAACAATTGGCAAACATTTGGATGTAATGGGGCCTTGACAAAGCTGTTTGCGATTAGTGTATATGTGTGTTTTTACAGCACTGTATGGTGTGACAAAATGTTAGCACAGCAACATGTCTGCTGATTTCCCTGCAGGCCCTAAGACCTCTGCACAGCTTCACTGTGTAGTTCATACTTTCACATCTGTGCTTAACAGAAAAGGTTTGAGTTGCCTTTTTTCAGCCTCTTTCATTATGAAATGCTAATTTTTGTAAGGCGTGAGTGTGTGTGTGTGTGTGTGTGTGTGGTGCTCCAGCTGCCCCTGTCTCACACACATGTTCAGAGAGAGAGGGAGGGAATCGCCACACAAAATATTATCACGATTATTGGGATTATTAACATTTTATGATATGCTAAATATTACAGTAACATGTGTTGTAATTTGCCACATTGTTTAAAAACAAATTGTCCTCAAAATGGAATATTTGTCAATATCTGTTTTATCAAATAAGATAAAGTTTTCTCACTTAAGTTTAGCTTTTAAATTTGGCACAAAATGAGATTACGCACACCAACACCATCACTGAAACCTACCACGAATGCAGCCATAAGACATCAGTCTGCTTTTGAATGAAATCAAATTGGCAACTACATGCAATCTGTTTATGACAATACAATAATTAGCTGTGATAAATCATCAAATATCACATATCTGTTGCTGACTACATAGACTACATATATACACATTTAACTATTACATTTGAGCTGAGCAACCTTCCCTTTCTGTAGTGACATAGACACAATGCAACCAGTTGAGTCGAGTCTCCATGAATTGTGCAATATGGCGACATGTTGGGAATCTGTCTGCATTCATAAATTGGACAGCAATAATTTGCAAAGCTTCAACAATCTCTTTGCAACTTTTTGCAGAAAGGCTGCCTCCCATGTGGCAACCTGGATTTGCTGTGCGATTAAAAGTGTGCTTTTTTCCCCAGAGTATTTTAATTCATTTATGTTTTGTGTCCCTGTGATATCACCATGCAAAATATTGCAATATTATACTATATTTGTATTGATTTTTCCCGTCCTCTAGTAATTACTCTTAATACATTAGGGCCTTATCTACATTCCAACTATGTCTTCCAGAGACAGCCTTGTAAACTAGTATTCTAGGAAAGGATTGAATCTGATTACTCTCAGGTACACACATATTTATGGGGGAAAAAGTGTACTTTTTGCTGGAGTGAAAAAAATGAGCTGCTGTGCAACCTAGCAAAATTGATCAGTCGTGTCTCTGTATCATGCACCCTGTGTGCCAGAGCATGGATGAAAACACTTTGATCTGTAGTTGTAGACAGAACTCTGTCTACCTAGTTATCAGAACGACGTTGCTGGGTGGGGCTGTAGCTCACCTGGGCCTGGGTTCGAGACCTTGTAGGTCCTTGTAGGTCATTATCATGTTCAGTAAAGTCAAGACACAAAAAGAAAAAACCAAAAGAGTGACCTTGCTTGCATGGCTGAGGTACTTAAATGATCAAAATGTTGTTACATGTAACTAGAGGTCATGATGTCTGTGCTTTCAACAAATGAAAAATGTTCCGTGTCTCTCTCTGTTACTGCTGTGGGTACGTCTCAATGTCTGTGACATACATCACCAAAAAAGTCACCTGTGTGTAAGTGCCAGCCTCCCGTCATTGTAACAGATTTAATGAAGCCAGCAATGCTACTCTTATTACACCATAATTTGTTTTCCTTTTGAACTTGCAGCTCCCGTCCTCTTTAAGTCACTTTGACAAAACATTCGCACAGTAACCGCATGCATCCACCCACCCTGTCTCATGCTGACGACTTGTGTGTGTTTATGTTGTCACCTCCTCCAGCCTGTCTTCGGCAAAAACCCCTGATGCCGTGTGACAAGTCAGTGCCGGCATGTCTCTGAAAATGTTTTCATGTTGTTGTTTTTTCCCCGCACACTTCCAGCTCGCTCAGCTTTGAGAACCTTTTCTTTTGAAGTGTCACTTTTCTCTAAGGGAGGACAGGCAGCAAGAGGATGGAGGGTTGGACTACCCGCTTGTATGACTATTAAACGGAGTCATTTCATTGCAGTCGTGCAGTGAAAACTCTGTAGCTGCTGTTGAAGGACAGAAATCTGCTCTTACTAGTCACTATCCAACCTGATGCAGGCTCTCACTCCTGACAGTCCTCACAATCAGTTTTTGAAAAATTAAGTGGCTGTACTTTGAGTGTTGGCCACTTAAAGCCCAGACCCATCTGAGCTGTCAGTCATTGCAGGCCAGCGGGCTGTGGGCTTGTGAAGAAGCTTTTATCAGCTGTCCAGCCCCTGTCACAAGCAGACCACTCCAGCACAGCTGTAAGACTTGTGTCTAATCCAATCTGCCACCGTTTACACTGCACAGGCTTTCTGATGAACAGTCAAGATAGTTCAGGTCCACCTGGATGAGTATTTTTTTCCACTTTACCCCTCTTAAGAAAAGTGATGTAAGACCTCATGAAAAAGTGTTACTTGTGGACTGTTTCATCCCTTTTCCTTCCTCCAGCTCTTGTGCTGAAAACTGGTTTTAAGGTTTGTTTGTTTTTCTCCCCCCGAGAAACTGAAGTTTGTGTGTGTGACATCATGCAGATGCTTACCATCTCAACTGTTAACAGCTTTTCTACCCAGTCCTACGTTGTTCACTGGCACAGACAAAATTATCACCAGGCAACAGTAGGGCTAACAATATTTAGATAGATAGAAGTTCATTAATCCCACAGGCAGGTTCCTCCAGGATATTCGGTTTACAGATATGACCCCGACGTGATTTGAACACGTAACCTTCGGATCTGGAGTCAGGCGTGCTACTGTTGTGCCTCGAGGCCTCTGCGTTGGTCAGTCGATCTAAAATAATAGTGTACGAATTCCTTTGAATTTTAGTGTCGTCAGCTGTGGTTTCTTGTGGATATAGTCAACATTTTCTGCTGATGCTTCCTTGGAGATCATTATTGTTTATACACCCTGGGGCATGTTATAGTGCTTAAAAACGAATTACAATCTCAAACAGCACATAAAAGTTCTAAGTGGATCATTTTCTAAATGGAATCAATGGCTTTTATTGAATACATTCACCCTGTCCAGTGCAACTAGCAAGCCTAATGCATTTAATTTTTGCAAGTAATATTTGAGTCACATTTAAAACGATGATTTTTTTTTTTCGTACAAATGTGTGATTCCCACAGGGAGGCGATTATTTTGTTGATTCTTTTACTCATTTGTACAAAAGACAAGGGTTGTCTCAGAAGAGCCAAAGGAAAAAGAACTGTTGCATTTAGGGTTTTTTGTTAATTATTCCAATCATCTACTGAGAATCAGCATGTGTCAAATATATCATTATGCACATTGTATGCATATATATCTGGTGTCTGACCAGGAAAACTATGTAGTGTCTGGTGCTTGAGGCTGCTATACTGGAGAACCTGCATCTGCTGCCTCTGTGGAGGTTAGCTATGCATTTATCTCAACTCATGTGAAATCAAATGGCAGATCCAAAACACTTATGATTTTCCTGATGGTCAGACCAGTATTTTGCATTACATCTGCTGTTATTTTAAAACACTGTTGGATAATGAAAAGGACTGTGCTCAAGACCCTACATATGATGAACAAATTAAATATTGATAGCTGTAAGCTAGTCTCCTTTTTCCAGTGTCCAGTGAATGCCTGTAGAATCAGGCGTGTCTGGGAGGATTATAGAAGGAATTGATGAGTTGTGGGAAGAATATTCGGAGAGTGTATATATAGCTTTAGTTAATGTGAGGTATAGGCGTGTGCGTTTTAAAACAGTACATACCGTATATCTTCCATTAGTAGCCTGTCTCTAATAAACGCCGGTTTGAAACCATGTCACGACAAATAGACGCCGGTCTTCAATAGTAGCCGGGCGACCTTCGACCCGGAAGTCCCTCCGCACTGTCTTCTTCTTCTTCTTTTTAAATTTTATTGGCGGTTGGCAAACAACTGAATGGTGCATTACCGCCACCAACTGGTATGGAGTGTGACTGGAACGTCGCTCAAAAAACCCCCAAAACATTAAAAAACCCTCCGTGCTGTTGTCGGTCCTCCCGTGTCTCATCACTCGGCCAGCTGTTTCCAATCAGCCGTCATCTACGACCAGCGGCATTTAAGCTGGATGCAGCAACCATCGAAGTGGGATTATTAGACTGAAGTGGAACTGCTGGCTAGCGAACCTGCTAACTGTTACTTCCTCTTGAGGAGAGTCAGGCGGAGAGAAGTTTCGGGGAGCACCACTCGTGCACTGGGCTACCACAGACAAGTAGACACTCGGGAGCAAAGGAGGAGCACAATTGGGAACTGCATTATTTGTGAACTGTTGGAATACGTTTTGGAGCACTGTAAGTAAATGCACTGTCTTTTCACCTCAGTCTAAAAACCACGCCTGGGTCCTCTTTCCCTCTCACTTCCGCGACAATTCCGTCTGAGAAGGGAATAAGAGCCGGTCTCCAATAACCGCCGGTC
>VOQK01030276.1:12489-23761 GCA_015052645.1 Benitochromis conjunctus
AAAATTTAAGACTACTTAATTGAAAAGAAAAAAAAAAAACAGGCATGGTTATGAGTATTTTCATAATATTAAGGCTTGTACAGTGCACATGCTTTGCATTGTATGTTTTGTGGAATAAATGGTCAACAGTGATAGTTCTGTTGGTTGTTGTTTATTTCTTTAGTGCAGTATCACACTCAAAGACAAGCGTTTGTGTTTTTCCTTTTTTAACAGGAAAAAAAAAATCAACTAAATGCTTTACAAAAAAAAAGAAAAAAAAAAGAAATAATGTTATGTGCAGGACATTCAATAAGTCATCAAGTACTCAAGCGCATAGTGCAATTTAGTGTACATTTAAGCTCCCGTATTTCTTTTTAATTTAAAGTCTTGAAGAAAAAAAAAAAAATGCGATTAGACTAAATGTGCATCTTCTGATGGTGTCTCCTGAGATGATAGTTTCGGGAAAAGCTCTTCCCGCACTGAGTGCATTTGAACATTCTCTGTCCCAAGTGAAGCATCTGGTGAGCTTTGAGACTCTGCGGTCGGCTGAAGCTTTTGCTGCATTCGGGGCAGCTGTACGGTCTCACCCCTGTGTGCTTTCTCTCGTGTCTCTTTAGATCTCCCGACTGCCGAAAGCTCTCCCCGCAGTGGGTGCACAGGTAGGGCTTCTCCCCGGTGTGAGTCCTGAGATGTACGTTGAGCTGGCCGACGTACGAGAAGCTTTTGCTGCAGTGAGGGCAGCTGTACGGCTTCTCGCCCGTGTGGATGCGCTGGTGCTGTTTCAGACCGTAGTGGTTTGTGAAGCCCTTTCCGCAGTCGTTGCACAAGTACAAAACCTTCACCTGCCTGAAGCACGTGTGAGATTTGAAAGCTTTGGCGGTCATACAGTTCTTTCCACAGTGAGGACATGTATATTCTTTTTCCCCCTCCTTTTCCTCCAGCTGATCCGTTAGGCTGTCTGACTCGCAGTGTGAAAGATACTCGACGGGATGGTGCCTTTTAACGTGTTTAATAAGATAGCTCTTCATGGTGAAAGAGAACTGACAGAAGGAGCATGGGAAGAGCTCAGATGTGCAGTGATACTTCATACAAGCGTTACTCTTCTGATGCTGTTTAAGGTTACTAGGTGTAGTGAAGACTTTGCTGCAGCGATCGCAGCTGTAAGATTTGGCCTCTACGTGCACCAGCTGCTCGTGTCTTTTGAGGAAACCAGACTTGCTAAAGGTTGCCCCACACTGGCCACATCTGTGCTGCCTAAAAGTGCATTTATGCGCTTTGAGGTCATCTGGGTTTCCATATGTTTGTTTACAGCGATTGCAGCTGAACCATTTGTATTTTTTTAACTTCCCGTTTCGGACGGAAGCCGCCTCTGGTTCAGCAGAGCTCCTCGCAGGCTGTGCAGGACTGGTAGCTCTTCGTTTAGGCGCAATGAGCTTAGTTATGGCAGAAACTCTGAATCTAGCTCCAAATCTCTGAGGCCTCTGAGAGGCAGGATTCTGGACCGATTCAACGCTCTCACCGTCAGGCATTGGATCGTCTTCTTGAGTTTCAGCTGAATTCTCCTCAGAGTGATGCTCATTTATGTGCTGCTGAAGGTCGTCCACTGAGGAAAATGCCAGTGAACACTCGGCACAGCTAAAGGGCATTGTGTTAGAGTCCTCTGGATCCTCGTTTATTTTCGTTTTACTCCGTTTCTGGTGACGCTGCAGGTGTCTGGTCAGGTCGTTGTACTGACCGAAGCATTTCTGACAAACAGTGCAGACGTATGGACGTATCCTCTCATGGACAGTCACCTTGTGCTTTTTGAGGGATGATTCCTTTGTGAAGCTCTTACCACAGTCTGAACAATTTGACTGGAGTGTTTCTGCCTCACCTGCACAAGACTCTGGAGCTTCAGCTGCATCCATAGCTTCTTGTTGGTTCTCATTTTCATTAATTTCCTCAGATACAACTGAATCTCCTGCACTTAAAAGTTCTGATTCTGGCGTTGGACTCTCTTTGTCGCTGAGGACTTGCTTCTGGTTGGGAGCTTTTCCTACAGCCTGCTTCCTATGAACTAACTGATGTCTGATTAAGCCAGACGCCTGGCTAAAACTTCGCCTGCAATATGGGCAGCAATAGGGGCGTTTGTTGGAGTGAACACAAAGCTTGTGCCTCCTGAGATGAGGTATTTGCTTGAATGTCTTGCCGCAATCGTCGCATGTTTTAGACTCAAGAGGATCAACAGACAGTACCACCAGTGATCCTGCAGCACTGGAGGCACGATTTTCTTCATCAGCATCTTCAGCACTTTCAAGCTGTGTGTGAAAGTATTCTGTGTGCCGCTGGAGGAAGGCTTTGGTGGTGAAAGACAGCTGACAGTAGGCGCACAGGAAGATCTGAGTTGTACCGGATACAGTACTCTCTGCATTTTAGGAGAAAAATATCAACATATAAACCAAATAAATCACATTTTTAAATAACACAGTCAGTCATTTCACATGACTATTGCTCTTACAACTATCACTTTTATGGACTATAGAGACAAGCAAAGTAAGGGTACCTGTTGCATTCAACTTCAAATACCACATCTGAGCCCAAGGTTCACTAAAGTGGGCATGAAGTTTGCTGCTGGGCCACACCACGAGCTCATCTCCAGCATTTATGGTGCGACAGCAGTGAAAGAGGATGCTACCTTTGTACTGGACTGCCAACAGATTTGCCTCATCTCTATCACGGGCATGGTTGACATACCTGTGTCAGGAGGGGGAAAAAAAGAAGCTTTTTCTAATAATGTACAGGGTGTACAAACTGTGATTTATTTTATAGAATATAACTGAAAATGAATTCTGTGATTCAACAGAAAACAATAGAATAGAATTCATACCTCATCCAGTTTGAGTATGATTCTTTGGCAGCATCAATGTACTCATAGTCATCCTTTTCTTTGTAAATCTGCAGAAAATTTGAATACTGTCATAAAATACACACACGGAACCAAATATGCATCAAGAGGTTTAAACTTTTATATTGTTTGGGTTTAATACATCCCAGCTCACCTCCCAGGAGAAGTCACTTGCCATGGCAATCTCCCTTGTTGTCACTTCCCCCTCATATGGTCCAAAATGCATTCCAGGAGACACTGCAGGCCCATAATTTAGGACCCCAATCCCTGCACTGGGAATACTAGACCTGCCTATCATCAGGCCAAAAGGTAGAGTCAGGAGGGCCCTCTGCATGACGCCCATGTTTGTTGGAAAGTCGAGAATAAAAGATGGGCCATTAATGTTATCAGGATCACTCTGGTCCTGAAAGAGAGTCAGGCACTCCTCGCAATCTATAAAAATGTAAAAACAAGGGGAAAAAAATGTAAAAAGGCTTATCTGGGGTAATTTTTACTGGACATACCACAGTGACAAATTATCAGTCAAATATTATCATTTAATATTATTATTATTATCAAATATAAGTAAATCCTTGAATGAATGTGTAAACACTGCAGATATTTGTGAAGGTTAGCTCCCACTTCATGTGGAAACTGTTCGTCCATCTAACACAATCTACATTTCAGCTCTAGTTTACAAATGCCAAAAATGTGTGGCTCAGAAAGAGATGTGCTTATCTACAGGTGCGTCTCTATAAAAACATAAAGAAGATATAACCAGATAGAGAGGTAAGGTAATGGGATAGAAAATGTAAATGTGTAAGCTTAGAGACTACTGAATAAGACCATAGCAAAAAAGCTTTAACTTTCATTTAAGCGTATTATATTTACTTAGCAATGGTCCTACAGGTGTACACTTATCACGGGCACGAATGTCATGTTAATTTTTGACTTTTAATGATTTCTTTGAATCATTCAATCTCCGGGGTGAAATGATTGTACAGCATACATCTTTAAAAAACACGAATTGGGTGCACAAGTTTATTCTGGATTTTCTCTAATCCACAAAGGGACAAAAGTATACATACAGGTTCAAATAAATCCCTAAACCCCCCTATTTGGTTAAATGTCCAAATGCTGCATCTTGGCCAGTCTCTTTTGGTAGTGATGAACAAGTTTGTGGCATAATTCTGGCTGGATATTAGGTGTAAACTGCAATATCAAAAGAGTAAACATGGTGTTTGCTTACAAAAGCCATCGTCACCATCTGGGTTTTCTCCCTGCCCCACAGCGTCCAGTAACGTCTGTATTGGCGTGTCTGCTGGCTCTAAAACTGGCATCCCCAGAGAAACAAAGAAACAATTTAAAGGCTGTATTACAGCACCTAATGTCAACGTCATTTGTAATGTCATTATAGTGTACCTGCAGGGGGGTTGTCTTCAATGGGAATGCACTCCTCAGTTACAACCACCTCCTCGGTTGTCTCAACCCACTCCACGCTGTTGTTCCTGTCCGTCATGAGTCTAAACTGAGGATAGCTGGTGGAAATAATCAGTATTTACGGCAGTTGCTTACACAGATGCATGCACACTCTCGAAAAACATAGTAACACGGAGCTACAGCTAGCATTAGCTAACATTACCTCAGCACGTTAAAGCTCTTTAGCCTTTAACATTACAGGTATATTACTAACACAGACAAAAAAAAAGACTAGTGGCAAGGGTACTATAAAATCAGTCTCTGATAGCTAATAACGAAAATGTGGCTATCACACCAAAAATACATGGCAAATGGTATTAATGCATGTGTAGTTAATAATATATAAAGAATAGCACTTTTGTACCAAGCTGATGTTCTATGTGTGTGTTTTGTAGGAATGCTCTATTTCTGAAGTTGTTTCGTAACTACCGTCCAAAACACGACAGAATAAGCTGTTAGCGCATGACGCTCTCACTAGAAAGTATCCGAACCCTAAGCTATGGTTCCCCGGAAGAAAATAGAACACGCTTTCAGAATAAGAGTAAACGTTTCCTCCTTTTCAAATATTTTCAAAGTGGGGATGTTTTTTCAAATATGTGCTGTTCTTCTGCTATCGTTTCCTTTTATTGTCTTCTCCTATTAGTAATATAAAACGTGAGCATTTATAATCAAAACTACGCATAATAGTCCACAACTCCGTGATGTTTCACGCCAATAAATTGTTTTCCATCTTCCGTATGAAATAACGGCGCCGCTGGTGTAGTGGTATCATGCAAGATTCCCATTCTTGCGACCCGGGTTCGATTCCCGGGCGGCGCACAAACGTTTTTTTTTCTCTACCCTTTCATGCTCTTAATACTCACACTCACATTAAAACCACCTTAATTTAATCACCTTAACCTAATCCCATGCATGTCTTTGGATTGTGAGAAACTCCACACAAAACCACATTACCACCCAGCCACCGTCACTGTGCCACCCTTGATTTAATTCGAGCTGCTTCATTTTATTATTAAACTTTGCATTTTATTACATTTTATCCAGATAAGAGTTTTATTTATTTATTTTTTTACTTATTGAGGTTTTTACTGTATTAAATTCAGATTTTCAGATTATGTTGTCCTGTTTTTTTATATTCAAATTTAATCGATCTCCTTCTCATGTTTAATCAAACTATTTCCTTTGTCATTTTGCAATTCATTTGCAATTTGTCAACTTTGGGATAAGCAATGTACATTTGATCTTATTATTTTACCTTATAATGTATCTGAAAGGAAAACAACCACCCCAGCAGGAACAGCATTAATAATAATAATAATAATAATAATAAACCAACACCTCTGTAAATCACTCTAGGACGCATTAAACATTTAAATCATAAGCTCTTGGATTTACTGTCCACCTTGTAGTTTTATGTACCTAATAAACTGGCTCGCCTACAATCCCGCGCGAGCATCCATTCAGCTGCCGACTCGTTGAACTTGTTGCATGGCAACCAGTTGAATTGTCTCTGCATGTCTGTGTTTGTTGTGATGTTTTTTAGAGGCGGAAAAAAATCTGTTGCCTGGCAAGGACGTAGGCAAAGGAAAGGAAACTAAGTAAGTAGTTAAGTAAAGAAAACTACTGAAAGCGTCGACATGAAGCCCGTTAATGCCTCGGCGGAGGAAGCCAGCACCAAAACAGCGGAGGGATGTGTCAGTATGTGCGGAATGTGTCCAACCTGCGTCTTTGCCTCCAAACCTCCGGGTTCCAGTCGGTGTCTCTGGAAGGTGTCGGATGAGTTCAAGAGGAGGTTCGTGCTGACGCTGCTTTTACGCTGCAGGAGCGTCCAAGTGTTGGAGAGCATCCAAGGTGTGCTGCGTGGCGCGACGTCGTGGACGCTTCACACCTACGCCAGGTCAAGAAGTCCCATCACACCTCAGGAACACCCCTTCCGCTCTGCCCACCAAGCCCACGATGGAAAACCTCTGGGAGTGAACGTGAAGGAAATCTGGAACTGGTTTAGCAGCAGTCCGGACTGGGTCAAGTCAAGATACTTTTGCCGTATCTTTTCACTGTGTGACTCGGAACTTTTACGGATGGTCGCCAACTTAACCAACGTAATCTTGGTCAGACAGAAAAGTGGGTTCCTGGAGTTTAATGGTAAGATCACAGCGGTGGGAAATTACTTGGTTTCCACTGCACTGCAATTCCTACCACAGACCACTAGAGGCCACCAAACGACACATATACAGTACGCCTAATGAAATGAAAGCAAATCCTTGATCTATAAGCTTAGTCCAGGCCCATAAGGACTCTGTTAATCTCCATATAGTTATGGTTTAGCTCAGGGTTACCTTATTTAACAGCAGTCTAATCACATCACTCCTGTGTGGAGCCATTCCTCCACAAATATGCCATCTGGGCCAACTGCCTTTCTCTTCTATGATGAGGATGAAGAGAGGAAAGGGGGTTGGTCCAGCTCAGGTCAAGCACCGTGGAAACAAAAGCAACGCTCGGAGGGTTTTATTGGACAAAAGATGTTGAATATGTAGCTGCTAGGCAGGAAGAAAAGAGCAAGACCACAGAGGAGATTCATATTTGTAGTGAAGGAGGACACGGAGAGAGATAAAGTGAGATGACTACACAATATTTGCAGAAAAAGAAGAAGATGATTTGATAATGCTTGAGGAAATTAAACCCATTTGAAATTTTGACTTGAACTGTTACTAGTATTGAATTTGAATTTGAATTTATTTATTTGAAAGGGACAGTGCAGTTTAACATAGTTCAAGTACAAGACATTAAACTGATGTAACGCACATAAGTTTATAGCTGTTGCTAATTTTCAACAATAGTCCCTTGTTGGGCTTACAATCAAAATAAGTACATTTCACAATATAACATACATTCTCATAAAACCAAATTACCTCCTAAATACAATTACAATTAATAGACAATAATTAAAATCATTAGTTAAAATGACTACATCTCTGATTTTCCTTTAACCAAACTTTGACCTTCAATATAAAGGATCTGATGTCTGTAATCAATTTAATTTCAGTTGGAAGTGTGTTCCACAGATGGCAAGCCTTTATGGAAAAAGCTGACTGACCAAATGTAGATCTGCGATATAATATCTTGCAGTTGCCGTTCACCTTGCTCCTAGTAAGCTTCATATTTGAAATGTGTGCCAGGTGGAGGCTCTGGTGGACCGATTGATTAAGGCTGAGGGTTGGGGCATAAAATGTTACGTCTCTAGTGGGGAAGGAGCCTAAGTTAAGAGATACCACCTAAATATAAACACAACTTCTTGTGTTAAACCTCCCATCTGCATGAAACGATGCTGCGTGTCCATCACCATTACTCAGTTTCAGTTGTATTTATACAGTGTCACGGCACAACAACACTTGCCTCAAGGCATTTCATATTATCCTGTGAAGACCATACAATAATACTGAGAAAATAGAGAAACACCAAAAATCAAATGACCTCCCAATGACCAAGCACTTTGCTAACAGTGAGAAGGAAAATATTTTTTAACCGGAAGAAATCTCCAGCAGGACCAGGCTCAGGGAGGGGCAGTCATCTGCTGTGACCGGTCTGGGATGAGGTAAGGAAGGTATGACAAAATACATGGTGTGGAAGCTCGGCAGAGATTAATAATGACTAATGAGGTGAGTGACAAAGAAACACTCAGCTCCCAGAAGCTATAGCAGCATAACTAAGGATTCATGGTCACCTGATCCAGCCCTAACTCTATGCTTTAGCAAAAGGAAACCTTTAAGCTGAATCTTAGAAGTAGAGAGGGTGTCTGTCTCCCAAATTCAAACCGGGAGATGGTTCCCAGTGTAGATGAGTATTCTAGGAACCACTAGTATACTAGCAATATGAGAGTGAAGTGCTCGATTAGGGTGATATGGTAATATGAGGTCTTCAAGATAGGATGGGGCCTGATTATTCAATTCCATTCCATACAGGTGCTTTATTTTGTAAGGTAGACCCTACTATAATACGACAGAAAACCCCAACAATCATATTCATCCTGGCGACAGTGGGAAGGAAAAACTCCCTTTTAACAGGAAGAAACCTCCAACAGAACCAGGCTCAGGGAGGGGCGGCCATCTGCTGTGACCAGTTGGAGTGAGGGGAGGGAGATAAAAGACATGCTGTGGAAGAGAGTCGGAGATTAAATGTACAAGAAACTAACATAGAATAAACACAGGACTATTAAACGAGGCACTGAATGACAGACTTGGATCACTTCCTGGTGAAAGCAGTGACAAACCAAATGCCATTTCCAACAAAGGAGCAAAGCTTGAAAGCCATGCAGCCCAAGACAGGTGGTTGTTCAGGCCCATTTTAGTAGACGACATAATTGAAGATGCTGACATTACGTCTTTTGAGGGAGCTGGCTGAATGTGTCTGTGCCCCTAGGCTATCAGAGTTACAGATTGCTTATATGACGGTACTGGTCTAGGAGTATGCGGAAATGAGGCAAGAGGTACTCCCACATGCAAATATCAGACCGTCTCCCTCACTATGCTGACTTAAGTTTACATTTTGGTTCACTCATGCGTCCACTCATAAAATTGCATAGAGGAAAGACTGCAATTAGCTCGCGCCTTTTGCAGCTGGGGTTTAATAATATGTTGCAACTGCCACGGCCGGGTGGCCAGCACAAAAAGGACCCAAATGCAGACACCACTCAGAGAAACAGGGTTCCGATGCAACAGAAACTTTATTCCTCACAGGGAGGGAGCCACAGATTATACAAAAGAACTAAGGGTTACTAAACAAACTAAGGGCGAGAGGGAAAAAAAAAACAAAACAAAAAAAACAGTAACCTCTGAAATACTGAAGAATTCTCAACAGAAAACATCCGGGCCAAGAGACTACAACAAAAGAGCCACCAAGGTAAAAAGTGGGCGAGCAACTGAGGAATCTTAGATGAAGCACTACATTTCACAGAGATGCGCACTGAAACTAAACAGATCTACAGCAAGTGACACCGTCTCAAAGGTGCGTAGCGACTTAACTATATGTAGGTGAAAAAACACATGAACGGGGGCTAGCGACAGGAACAATCCTACATGTCGAGTCCAAACATGAATCTTTGAGGCAGCCGGGAGGGCAGCGGGGCCGACAGGAAGCGGGGAGAAAGTCACGACGCCACATACAAAGTAACTGAAAACAGGGAGAAGGAAGTCAGAGCAGCCTCAGGAAGAGTGTCCAGAGTTACAGGTAATTTGAACTAATCTTACTTGAGCTGGTGAAGGCAAGATTTGGAAGGGAAAAAGCTGGTCCGGGTGAGGCTGGCAGGGGTTGCTGGGCTGGGAGGCAGGCAGGCGGACGGTGGTGAAAAAACAGCGGACAGGCCAGCGACGACGCAGAAGTGGAGATGACGGCGGAGTGATCCAGATGTCCAAGGTGCGCTGTTGCAAAGCAAAAAGCAAGATCAAATCCACAATACAGACGATATACGATTTGAAAGCTATGGCTACACACTGACTAGAGTTAGCAGACGTTCCGGCAAGGAGTGTTTGTGAGCGCTGGTCTTAAAAGACCGCCAGCTGATTGTCCGCAGGTGTTGCAAACTAGGGGAGGCGTAGAGAAACAGCCTTGCGGTGGGTTCACTGGCACCTGGGAAACCCCAGCACTCACTCGGACCATGACAGCTTTCTGCTGTCTCATTTACTACAAGGCTGGGCCAAAAAGACCCTTGATTGGCTCATAGGCCTGACAGGTTCAGCCATAAGGCTCTCTCACCTGAGACTGCAAGGCCAAGTACCATTTTTCAAACGACTTATTCAGCACAATCAAGACTGGAATCAGCTAGCTTGGACACGCTGAGGAATATGGAGGACCACAAGAACCACACACATCAAAATAAAGAATTCTGTGCTTAAACAATGAATTCTACAATAAATTATGCATTTGTAAATTTATTTGCAAATTCATTTTTTTAAATAATTGTATTTATTCAAATATTACTAAAGTAATTAAAATTAATTAATACAAACCCCAAGGTTTTTAAAGAGGAAGTTCAATGTTTCTCACGGCAAGAAAGTGAGAATGAGTAAGGAGCGGCTGGTCGTTCATATTTGAATGAGAGGGCGGAGCCCTAAGCACAGCTCAACAGGTCTGTCATGGACAGACATGGTGTCATTGGAGCTTCTGTAGTTGGTCACGGAGTACTGATCGCCAGATAGAAATGGCAAGGGAAAAGAGTGAGTTGTTAGGGTGGACACTCATGGAAGAGAAAAGGGGTTTCATCGACTGGCTCAGCAGAAAGATCAAGCTGGAAAGGATGTGCAGCATGTTAGAGTGATTAAGGATAGAGCTGGTAATGTACAAACAAGTGATGCGAGTGTGTTGAGAAGAGGAAAGGATTACTTTGAGAAGCTGATGAATAAAGATAATGAGAGAAAGTGGAGGACAGATGAAGGGAAGCTAGGAACCAGGATGTGCAGAGGATTAGTGAGAAGCAAAGGTGAAAATGCAGTTGACATACCTGTGGAGGTATGAAGATATATAGAAGAGAGAGCAGTGGATTTTTTTTAACCACTGTTTAATGCAATCTTGAAGAGTGAGAGGATGCCTTAGAAATTTAACAGGAAAACAGTCAGAGTTTTAAGCAGGATGTTGAAAGTAAGGGAACCCTAAGACTGGTTGTTGTGGTGCATTGTGGGAAAAAGTCTCTTAGAAATAAGTCCCAATAATGTATATTGCGAGTAGTAATAGGAAGGCACTTTTTTCGCCCCCCCCCCCCCCCCTCACCCCCAGGGGTTATCTGAGTTCGTTTTATGTTTAATTTTGTTATTAGGTTAATTGATCCAATAAGTGTACCAATTAAACATTTATTTCTGTTTAAAAAGGCCCTACTAGGTGCTGCTTCTGATGCTGCAAAGGGTTCAGCCATATATACACAGTCAGACATGTAAGGCCTTCCAGAGGGTCTTTGATGTGTAG
>VOQK01030277.1:4090-30291 GCA_015052645.1 Benitochromis conjunctus
ATGACTGGAAAGTAATAATATAGCTGTAATATCTGAACAGGGAGCTTTTGGTTTGATGCTTTTTAAATGAGACCTGTGACTGCCGCTGTCACTACAAGCCTGGTAAAATAACCCGGATTGTTCTCGGCCTTTTAATCTCAGGAGCCCCTCAGAGGGAGGTCTACTTCATGGGCCTGATTGATGTGCTCACGCAGTATGACACCAAGAAGAAAGCCGCTCATGCAGCAAAAACTGTCAAACACGGGGTGAGTAGAACAAGAGAGGTGTGGAGGGCTGCTGTCAGCCGCTCACAACACTCCGCTGTACCTGTGCGGAGGTCGAGAAATTTACAAGAGAAGCCAACGAGCTCATCTATTTATCCCCCCCCCCTCTCTCTCTCTGTGTTGCAGGCTGGTGCTGAAATCTCCACAGTCCACCCCGAGCAATACGCCAAAAGGTTTCGTGATTTCATCTCAAACATATTTGCGTAACACTGCCACAGGTCGATCCAACTGAGAGCTAAAAGTCTTCTACTATAGACCAAAACTAGTATGCACACAGGTCATTCTTTAGAGTTGAAGATCTGAGGCGAGACATAAGTTGTAGCAATATAATATACTACTTCTGATGCATATATTTATTTTTAAGATGTATTTCTGTAGATGTTAACACTTAATGAAATAACTCTGGAGCATTAGGGTACCTGCTGTTGATCAGTGTCGAAAGTGTTAAACTGCGTCTGTGTAAGTTGAGTTCAGATATTTTGTCTCTTTCCTCTGCTTTACTTTGGTTTTCCAGCTGTGAACTTAACTTAGATTGTTTCAACTTTTGCTTTTGCAGAGGATTAGATGAGAACACTAATTCCATGTGTGAAATAAATATGAGATGTTGGCTTAGAATAAAGGCAGGAAGTAAAGGGGAATGGGTTTCATAGCTTTTTTCCAAAAGTAACAAAAATCTGCTTATATGCACCTCTAAAGCTCCGCAGAGATGACCTTGCCGTTAACATCACTGGGTTGGACGATAACTGCTGATTGACGATTCATTTGCAGATGAGAGGTTTCTGTGAAAACCTGAACTGCTCATGCAGGGCCAGAGCGATCCTTCAGTGTCTGAGTGTACCGACTCTGGCAAAGCAGAACAAAAAAGCAGGAGGCATCGCATCAAGTCTGCTTTACAGATGCCCCCCAAAAAATCCCAATGAGGTTCAATTCAAGTAAAAATGCTATTCAGAATTGTCCCAAAGCTGCGTTATTGACCCGGGCTAAAATCTGGTGACTGTAAAGGCCGTAGCATACAATTTCTGTCATTCTCATTAGAGAATTCAGCGAACCCTTGTGCTCTGTGGAAGGAGGCGCTGCTACCAGGAGAGAAATACTTCATCGCACAAAAAGGCCGCAATCAGTCAGAAGAATTGAGTTTTGACTTGCAGTGATGCTTTCATGTGAGTGTCAAACTCACAGGCTGCACACACCACAAGTTGATCTTAACTGGTTCAGTAAAATAATAACCTAGTTTTAAAAATCAATTGATAAAAGATATATATCTCTTTTGGTAAATTGATTTAACAGCTTCATTTTCTTGGACGTTTTTTGTCATCGGTGCGGTTTAGAGGTGCCGGTAGGCAGATGTTCTCTCTGCAACAAAGGAGTGCATTTCCCAAAACATATTCCCTACACCCGGTGATCTTAATGAGGATTGGTATTAAATGCAGTAGTACGCTAGATTCTGCACTTGAAGAATATTTTTATTTATGTATAGATGGACGCCATTTAATTTCCAGTGCCAAATGTGTGGGATCAAAGCTTTATAAAAGCAGGATTTGCACATTGAATTAGTGTTTTGCTGCAGAGCAGGTAAATGAAATGCAATTTGAGCGGATCAAATACTGATTTCCACCAAAGCCTCCATTAGACTTATCATAAAAATGTGTAGAGTTACAGTTAAATGACCAGAAAGAAGAAAATAGAAAGCATATCGGACGATTTGGCCTGCACACATCTCTTAGCCTGTTAGGACATAGGGTAGTTTGAAGGTGATTTATGAAGGTGCAAATATTTAAGGATCATTTCTGCCTTTTTAAAAGAGAAATCATGTGTTTTTGATGTTGTTGTAAAATAAATATGAAAACAGCTTCTGAGAATGAGCCCATCCATCATGATTCTGACTCCTGGTGTAGTGTTTTGTGCGTTAGAATGACCGATACGAGTCATTGCGATAGGCTTTAGGAAAAAAGTAGCATTAGGATTATGAAGTATCATGTGTGTAATGTAATGGTATTTGAGATTTAGTGATAACCAGAGTACCATGTGAAACATTCTGGATCTAAACACTACATTTCAGTCGCTCAGCCTTACAGCAGTGGGATATTAAACAGCATTCCTGAACAGTGACAGGGCAGTGATACTCTCTGTATGATGCCTCATCTACCCCATGATTGCACATGTATTTTTACAAATCAGCTTTTGGACCAAAATATATTTTACCAAGAACTTCTGGAAAGTGTTTGACTCATCATTCTTGTGTAACTCTGTGTACGTGCTTGTTTGTGTGTGTGTGTGTGGGTTGGTGGGTGAGGGGAGCGCTGTATGCTCACTATCAACTTCTAAATGTATGAAAATGTGATAAAATGAGAAAAACAAGACTTGAGGTTTTACTGTTTCAGCTGCTCCCTTTAGGAGTCGCCACAGCAGATCATCTGCCGCCATCTCTAGCATCCTCTTCAGTCACAACAACACTCTGCATGGCCTCCTTCACTACATCCATGAATCTTCTCTGTGGACTTCCTCTTTTCCTCCTGCCTGGCAGCTCATTGTCAACATCCTTTGAGCAGTGTATCCACTATCCCAATGTTAACATTGGTGCTAGAGATGGAGTGAGTACTGCTGCTTTTATTATCCTGCCTTCTATCTCTACCTCTTCATGCAGCTGGCCAAGATGTGATATCTTGCTTGGCAGTTTCCAAGGCCTCAGGTTTGGGCAGCTTGCTGTACTTCTTGGGCACCCCTTTCTTCATCGCACCTTTCTATCAGCTCCTGGTAGTTGGCTGACTTCCCTCCGTGCTATCTTGACCTCTGGTCTCCTCCTCCATGGAGGGAACTGCTGGCTGTTTATCTTGTAGCCAAGCATCTTTGACCACTGCTACCGTGGTGTAGATCAGCTGGGTATAGTTTCCGTGATGGTTGCTGTAGGGATTGTCTGTTACGCTGCATTCACATCATCTAGTAGACCTTCAGAGGGTAGTCTTGGTAACTGGCTATGGAGGGTCCGGGTTTCCAGCTTCTCCATGATTCCATCTTTCAGGTCACACTCAACGCTCCTTCTGTCATACTTCGGGTGACCTGACGTCCTGGCTCACCTTTACCCGTAGCATTTGTTGTATATCATCAATCTCCAGTTGTGATAGCCGTTCTTTCTTCCGAATGTTGGAACGCTGGGCTACTAATTTTTTGGATGTTGGATATTGAAGATTCCATAGGTCCCACATCCTCTTCATGTTCCAAAGGCATACAGTGTTACCGCGTACCGTGTGCGTACTTGTGTGTGTGCGCGTACGTACCTACCTGCACACCTGGGTACGTACCTACCTGCGTGCGTACCTGGGTACGTGTGCGCATGCGTGTGTGTGTGTGTGTGTGTGTGTATATTAGTATGAAAAGCCAATTTTTCAGGCTTAAAGTTGGTGTTTTGGTTATTGCCATGTAGGCAGTTGAAACCAAAAGTGTATAAAAAAAAACAAACAAACTAGAATTTCACTCACCAAAGCTGAAGCACAAGCATTCGTAACCCCAAACAATGGGAAAAAGCCCTATCAGCTGAGGTGATCATCTGTGTTTGGAAATTAATCTTACAATACTCTCTCAGTAACCATCTTAAGAAAAATTAGGTTGCATATGGGCTATACAGTCAAACGTTTGCAGACAAAAAGTGATAAATCTGCAAGTGATAAATCTGCTTGGATTAGAGTTGCAAGCAGTGCGAGTAAATGGTTACCCTGGAGGTAGTTTATTAGTGGATAAGTAGTATTTTGCCGGTCAGAGTAATCAGGTAAAGCATAGGTGTTGACACTAGAGCCGTTCTTAGATAATGTGAAGGTCAGGGGCTGCTTTTTGTCTCACTGTTTCCAAAAGATGTGTTTCTGCTGACTGGTTCCTTCCTGTTTCATCAGCGGAGATCAAATCTGCTGACTGGTTCCTCCTTGTTTCACCAGAAAACCGAAGGGGGGCCCAGTCAACAGGATGAGCAGTGAGACAGAAAGAGGGAGCAGTTGAAGGGGGTCAGTAAGCAACAAACTGCTGACCACCCCCAGAGACAGTAGGAACGTTGAGTCCAGGGAACGGATCCCATTAATCAGTGTGAATCGCGGCCAACACAAACGTTCCTGCATTCCCTCCATATGTTGCTGACCTTTGTTTTAGCCCCGTCTGTGAGGCCAGGGCTTATCCGGGCTCACTCATCAGGAGCCGTGCACTTGTTCTCTGTCCTCCTCCATCCCTCAAGACCAATCTTAACTTTCTTTTGTCCCGGTACTTCAGTCATTAAATCACCTGCTCCGTAACCACAAAGCTTTTAAGAGTGTTGAAATGGTGTGATGATGAGGATGTGTGCTTCTCTAGATTAAAGAGCCCCTTCCTCAGTGAGGCTGGGGTGGCCCAGGGCTCCCACCTCGCACTACACTTGGCAAATCGCAGCACAGAGCACTTCCTGGCATTGTTCTCTGCTATGTTGGGCCTGTTTATACTATTTCTTCACTGTTACTGGCATTATACTTACAGGATCATGTGAGATAACTAACAAATGCATCCTGCCCCTCCATCACTCAGTCAGTGCAAACCTTTAACCACAGGTTTCTGCCTGTTCAACTTTGTTGTAGTTTTTGTTAATCCCACGAACGCCATGCGATTAACAAAAACTACTACAAAGGCATGCTCTACATGCAGTATGCAGTCTAGCATCGTCTTGCCTCCGCTCTGTGTGTTCACCACAGCCGTTTCCATTCTTTTCGTGAAACGCGGTACGATCTGTCCTCCAGCATTTCTCTCCTTAACACCAAACTTATCCACCACCGCCTCTGTTCCCTTCATGTACATGTCCGTTGAAGTGTGCTCTCTTGCCTCTGGGGACACTCACTTCATTCAACTTACTCCAGAATTTCTCTTTCACTTCTGACATCCAACCTGTGGAGCAATATATACTGACAACATTTAACATCACCCCTTCAGTTTCTAGCTTTAAACTCATTATTCCCGTCTGACACCCTCTTCACCTCCACAACACTATTCACATGATCTTCCTTCAAGGTTAGGGTTATTCCATTTGTCTGTCCACGCCAAGGTAATCCACCTTCAGTGCTCCGGCCTTGCTTCGCTTCCAGCTGGTAAAAACTGAACCATGACCAATTTAAATGACAGGCATCCAATATTAACTTTTGGCCTTGTTTCTTCTGCATAGAGATTTCTTTTGATTATATTATGTGTTCTATATGATGACATATTCTAAGTCTTCACAATTTTATGTTGAAGGACATTATTCCAAATGCATAAAACGATGCAGGACTTGCAGACAGACAGGTAAATAAAAATCGGAGCTGTTTTTTAGGTAAGAAGTCTAAAAGAAACAAAATCCAAACTTTTGGGAACTGGAACATGATGCATACAAAAGGAATAAACACAGGTAAGATAAATAAATGCTCAGACGAAGGATAAGAGGAAGTTGAGACCATGTATACATACACACAAATGGACTAATCAGGGGGAGTAGAAACGCACGGGAAGCAAAACGCACCTGAACTTAATCAAGATAACAAGACTAAGACGAAGCACATGAGACACATGATTGACAAAATGAAACGGCAAGGATTCAAACTGGGAGACAAAAACACAAACACAGTGACTTGACAACAAGAAAGCGTGGAGACTAGACACAAAAACAATTGTAACAAAACAAGAATAATTACAGAAACAACTCAACAAAAACTCAACCTACAATAATAATCCAAAGTTGAAGAATTAACAAAGAAAATCAGACTAAAAACTCTCAAAATTAAACGGAAAACTCGAAATGAGCCCACAGAATCCCAGAGACCATGAAACTGAAGAAGGAGATGATGTTGAAATGTTGTAAACATCATCAGTTGTGACATTGCACCATCATTGGTCTACTGTAGCAAAAACACCAGACTTTACTGCAACATTGTTATATTGATATGTATAATACAACATATATATGGTAATTTTTTTATTATCTTATGATGTCTTAACAAAGTCGAGGTAACCGAGATGCGTTGGTGACTAAAATGAGCTGGTGGGCTCTGCTTCATTTCCGTTAACTATGACTGATATTCAGCGGTGTTTCAATTTATTTATTTTTCAGTCATTTTTGTGAGAAAGAATCACAAATAATACAAACAAAACAAAAGCAACTCCCCTCGAAGGGCAAGGGCTTAACTAAGAATGTTTATTTTATGGTGTTTTATATCATGCTGATGTCTGACCTATGACCTTGAAGCATTACATACTAAAGTGGTGTATTTTATTATCTTTACTCATGTGATTGGGGCAGAATTGGCTGAAATCTTTGGCTTCTATGAGCTGTAAAAACTTTATGGCATCATTTCGATGTTTTTATTTTTATTTTATTTAACCAGGAAGATCCCAGTGAGATTTAAAAACCTCTTTTTCAAGGGAGACCTGGCCAAGATCGGCAGCAGCAAGTATCTCACAGTTACCTAATTGCATGTTTGCATGTTGGCCTCAAGGATTCTTAGTTTAGATTTAAAAGCACTTAATGAAATGAATTCAGTCATTTTCCAGTCGTTGTGCAGTTCGTTCCAATCCAAAGGTGCGAAATGGGCAAAAGCTCTTTTGCCAAATTCAGCTCGGGCAAATGGACCAGAAAGCAACAAGTAACCTTGCAGACGAGGAGAATAACGACCAGCATGTTTCACTGTAAGCAGGGAACATATCTAGGAAGGCAGCAATCCAAGTATTGGATGTCATTGTGCGTCTCATTGAAAAAATAAAAAAGCATGTAGTACATTTCTCTGTCCGTGCCCTTTCATGTGGTTTGTTGACTGTTTTTTTTCCAATGTCAACTTTGACCTTGGGTGCTAACAATGACAGTCAAGGTCAAATATTTAGCCAGCCTGCGCACTCATATCCCCGAGGCCTAGTGTATTGTTAAGTTTGAAGACGATCCATAAAAGTTTGTTGGTAATAAAAAAAGTTTTTTGATTTTTTTTTTCCCCCCATTTGGTGCGACCTTGCCGTTAACCCGATCTACTGTCACACAAAATAAAAACACTTTTTTGTCATTTTGCCCCTGTACACCAGCACAGTGGATCTCAAATCAGACAGAGACGATGTGATTCAGCTGCAGACTTCCAGCTTTAATTAAAGGGGTTTAACAGAAGACTCGTATTAATAGTTTAGGAATTACAGCCACTTTTATTCTGTTAGTAGAACCTTTGCATTATTCACATCTTAATTTGGGTTATTTTAATGTAATTTAATAACAATCAGCCATCAGCAAATTTACAGGTTTTTTTAGATTAAAACTGTAAATTTAATTCTTATTTTTTATGTACTTATTTATGTGGGTTTACTTGAGGCACAATGAATTGAAGGCAGGAGGAGGGCGTGAACTTTACAAAGGGAACTTGGTTCACTGAGAAACTGCAGCTTCATTGTTGCACATTTCTAACTTTATATTTTTGAAAATCCTCCTTACATAACATCCCTATTCATGCGCAATACATTATTTTTATTTAAATGATTGTTTAGCTAGAATGGCCCTAATATGTGTTAATATTAGACACATTTCTGTTCAATATAAAATAAGCCTGTTTAATATAAAATGAGCAGTTTTTAGCAGTATTTATGACACTAACTACAATTTACATTTGTTTTAGCTTTGTGGGTGTCCCTGTACTTCAGCTGTCCTACTCAGTACTCACTGAGGATGTCATATTTGTGTGTGCGTACGTGCGTGTGTGCGTGTGTGTGTTCGTTCATGGGAAATGGGAGGGTAGAAACTCCTGTTCGATTGGCCACATAGTCCTGAGCAGCAAAGCTGGAGAGACACATCTCCCATCTGCAGACTTCACACAGAAGATTCTCCAGAAAACGATAAGGTCTCAGGAACAAACTTCCCCGTTCAGCTCCTGTGCACGCCGCCACTGAGGTATGAGAAAACTCAGTAATTCAGTATCTTTCAAGGTTGTTAAAATCCGCTTTAGTGTAGATCTTAAAGGGGAACACTTTACACATCCATCTGTTGCCAGGCATGGTAAAACATGTTATTGTTTCTTATACATTTTTACACAGAAACATAGACAGACAGAGATATTTTTTAAGCTTATCAGTGGTTAGGTTGCATTTTGGATAATGAAGGTGTAGGTGATTTTGCAGAGAATAGAGGCTTCAAAATCTGACACTTCCATTGAGGTGATATAGGTCTGAAGAGGTCAGAGATCCAGCAACATTCTGTTGTATAAAGCGCAGATTTTTGCTTGACCAATATGTTTACGATTGTGCCTGTCACTACAGTTGATTTAGTTCTTACGCAAGTTTTTGGAGTTTTGACCTCCTTGGATTTTTTTTTTTAGATAGAAGAATATGTGAAATGAAAAACACATTTTTTCTGATTCACTGTTAGAGATGTGCAAAGCCGAATCTGTTGAAATCATCGCGATGACAAATAAGCGATCAATTTGGCATTTTCTATTGGTGTAGAGGCAAGCTTGTCGGTAGCTTTAGGCTGCAATTTGGGAAAATGTAGAAGGCTGATTTGGATGAGAAGCATAAAGTAAAGGTGCCGTGGACAAATTCACCTTCCTCCGAGATGCATGGAGGTGAGGATAAAATCTGAGGGTGTTAAAACTTGTGCAACACTTCTTGCAGAAAGATCTGCTTCATTGGTTTTCTACATAGAATGAGCGTTTCTGAGGTTTAGACCTCTTTAGGGAGGAAGACGAATGCTTGGAATGGAAACCTGCTGTGCTTTAATTTTATGTGTTTTAGATGTGCAAAGTTATATATGTGGAGCGAGTGAATGAAAAACATGCTATAAATCTGAATTCTAAACGAATCCCTGCATGCATTCAACTCAAAGCGAGGCACTCCTGCTCTGAACTGCACGCTGTAGGTTGTGAAATAGTTTTCTAATAACCTGCTGGGCTTTTTGTATTCACCTCTCAAAAACATTGTGAGTAAACCACCACCTCCTCCTCCTCCTGTGCCCCTCTTATGCAACGTCTTAAAACATAATCAGATTAACCTCAAAATAAATTTAAACTCTGTCAGGATATGAAACGCTTTCCTTTGCTTTTCACTGCAGAACATGACCATTTTCAACCACTCGCTAGACTACTTGAACGGCACGCCATGGTTCGTCTTCGAGTGCACCCTCCAGCTCAACATGAACTACCGGCGCATTGCCCTCTTCCTGATGTACCTTTTCATCTTCATGGTGGGCCTGCTGGAGAACACGCTGGTCGTCTGGGTTAACTGGCGCCGAAGGCATTCCTCCAATGCCGTCCTCTTCTGCATCATCAACGTGAGCCTGTCGGACCTGATGGTGATCTTGATCCTTCCTTTCTTCATGATGGAGGTGACCATGGACCAGGTCTGGCTGTGGGGTCGCTTCCTCTGCAAGGTCACCCACCTCATCTACGTGATCAACTTCTACAGCAGCTCCTTCTTCCTGGCCTTCATGACCCTTGAGCGCTATTTCTCACTGTCAAGACCGTCATCGTCAAGCTTCTTCCCCGCGGCAGGCCGGAAGCGGTGGGTGGTCTGTGGGGGCCTCTGGGGGCTCTCCTTGTTTCTGGCTCTGTTGGAGAACGTCCATGTGGATCTTCTGGAGTGGGAAGAGCCAGGTTGCTACATGCTGCCTGAATACAACTACACCGAATGGTTTGTCACAGTGTCTTTCCTGTGCCTGCTCTTCCAGTTCCTGGGCCCGGCTGCTGTCATCATCACCTGCAACGTGCTGATCGCTCGTGCAGCCAACAGGGCGACGGATGTGCAGAATCGACGGGATGTTTGGCTGGTGCACGTGTACTCCCTGGTGTTTGTCGTGTGCTGGCTTCCCTACCACTTGGTCATGTTCTTGATGATAATAGACGACCTTGACCCCTATATATTCAACTGCAACACAGTGGAAGTGCTCTACTTCTCTTTCAGCGTGGTGCAGAGCATTTCGCTTTTGCACTGCGTTGCCAACCCTTTCCTCTACAACTTCCTCAGCAAGAGCTTTCGGAACAACCTGATCAACACCGTGTTGAACTACATTCCCAGAGAGGGGACTGCAGAACAGGTGGGACCCAGAGCCAACGCCAAAACTGCAAATGAGGGTGATAGAGACCCAGGGAAGCTGAGTAATGCCAGCACCAGCCATTCTGATGTTGGATCATAAGAAGGAAGCTGAGCTAAGGATGAAGTAAGCTTCAGACGCGGTATATCTGACCGAACTAAATTTAGCCCCGTCGCTTCCAAGTACCACAGGCATCGATCGGGCTCATACCTTCCTCTCATACTCCACTTCCTGTTTTGTTAAGCATGTACCTGATCAGTTTCACACACAGGTGGGCAGGAAATGTTTGATGTCTTCCTGCAAAGCTGCTCAACTCACACAGGAACTCATGGCACAGTGAATGTTCCAGGAATTCGTGTCAACAAAATGTGCTGCAGTGCCCCAACGGAGAAATCCTCATATCAGTATACACGAATGCAAATGTGAAAATGTAACTGTTTTATTGCATAGAAATCAAAGCTTAATGTTACTAAGCGTATATTTATCTGGATGCTGATGTAGTCATAGCTGTAAAAAAAAAGAAGTAATAAAACTCCCTTAAACACTGTTTGTTTCGATCTGAGCCGGAAAAGCCGAGTTGGATTTTGTGCGCTGATGTGATGACGACAAAGCAGAGCCACTCATTTGGAAACTTGTTTATTTTAAGAAGGAAATTTGCCTTTCTTGCAGATGGCTCTCCTTTCTGTAGATCTTTATTACATTTACTTCTGTTTCTGGAATGTTTCATGTTCAACAAGAAGGCAGGGGAAAAAAAAATAATAAGAGGGGTCTGTCTGTCCACAAATGGCACAATAGCAGGAAGCGAGCAGGCTTTGAAAGGGCAAAGGTCTGAGCTGCTGGAAACAGGCGAAGCAGATTTCTGCAGATTCATCACTGAATTTCTGATGATGGAGCAGCCCATCCAACAGATAAAAAAATAATAATAATTCAGAGGTGATAACAGTCTTCCTAGAGGCATTTATTTCAAAAACAATATTAAAAAAAACATTCATATTTAGCTTTAGAAATAGACAACGAAAGCCATAAAAATAATAAATAGTTGCACTCTTGTCATAAATATGAGGTAAGACACAAAAATCACACAGAAATGTGTAAATGGGCACTTCAATGTCACATTTCTACAGCACGACATACGTCACACGCTCTAAACAAGTGAGTGCAGCTTGTGTTTAAAATGGAATTGTCTCTTTAAGTTTAAATGCACATTGTTATGTTTCAAAGACCAAAAATATTCTCTACTGTGGATTCGTGTGTTATCTGAGTGAAACATGCACCATAAGAACAGACTAAAATAAAAGTGTAATGTTTTCAAACAGTGACTGCAAATAGGAAGAATTGGTATGCTACAAATGGCGTGCTACTTCAATATGCGATCAGTGTAATTACTCTGTAATCACAATAACTGACATCAAAAACCCATCCTGATATTACAGTAGATAATATCTCCTGCAGCAGCTGCCTTCTTTCGCCTGCTAACATCAGGATACACTGCCACCAAGTGGCTGCTTCTTATCTTAGTTCAAACAGACGGCATCTAATGGAAAAGATTATGGCCACCACATAAAAATCCAAGTGAACACTCGATCGATCAACAGATACAGAAATAATTACATGTAAGTGAAAAATAATAATTTTTTTAACTTCTATTCTATAAAAATACTAATTTTGTTTTAAAACAGTGATTCCCAGCTTTTAAAATGTATTCTGGCCTATATCAAAAAAAGATTAAAAGAAAAAAACAGGCTGATGCTAGAGTAATAGGAGGCGTTTTTAAGGGGGGAACATCTAAAAAAAAAAAAAAAACAGCTGTAAGCAGCAGGGTTGCAAAAGCGAATAAACATCCTCCTGCAGAAATGAGCCTGTCAGCAGAGGAGCATCACTGCGGTGACTCGCTTCAAGCAATGACGCCCAGCTTGCACTAGTTTGACATTCCTAACCTCACCTATGGCCAGAAGCTCTGGCTAATGACTGATAGGCTGCTTCCAACAGGTGTCTAGGTGAGGAGCTTGGTCATTTAGGAGGGACTCTGAGTACAACCACTTCTCCTCCACGTCAATGTCTCCCAGGACGAGCTGGAGGAGACGACTGAGAACAGGGAAGTCCAGGTATGTCTGCTCAGAATGCTGCACCTGCAACCTGGACCCGGGTAAGCCGCTGAGGGATGGAATTTCTGCCCTTTGAGGCTCAAAAAAGGTATATCTCCTCACAGTGATACGATAATGTGAATGATTAAAAGTGTCCCTAAATATTAAAAAAATATATATATATGCATCAGGAATACGACCATTAGGTACTGCAGCTGACTTTGTTCTTGTCGCCTCGACTCCTCTCTCCTCTGCTTGGACGTCTGGTAGAAGGGACTAAGGCAGAAAGAGAGGAAGAGAAAGGGGGGATGGAGTTGGCCGGTGGGGGTGAGATAGCAGGGAAGACTTTGGGAGTAAACCAGCTGGATGAATCATCTCCCCAGACTTTTAATTAAGTCAGTGTGCAGGTCTGGCAAGAATTGACAGTTTTTGAGGCAGAACCTGGATTATTGTTGTCATTAATTTTATCAATCAAGCCCTAATTTACCTGCTATTTTAGCATTTTTATTACAACTCTTTTCATAATTCTAGCTCAATCTTAGTCATGTATACTGATAATTTATTCATTAAATACAACCATATTTTAGCCTTTTCATGCACTATGTTCAGCTATTTTAACTAAGGTTTTAAAAGTCTTTACCTTACAATATAAGGCACTTTCTGCTACATAAATACATCTTAAGTGAACTGATTTTAATCAGCTAGTTGTTGTTGTGTTAGTGCAGACGGTTTTTGCTAAATTCATCAAACTAAACTTTGAACCGCTCAGATCGTCACTCATTATACGTGAAACCCCAGAGCCCCTCAAACCCTGCATAAGTACCCCTCATGGTGACGTGTACCGCTCTCTGTTTGGGAATCAATGCTTTAAAACACTGTGGAATGAAAATGATACAATTGTGAAAATATTTTGTGTTTGTCTAATGTGCTACAATTACAGTGTAATTACACTGTAATTACAATCACATATTACGACAACAATCATTTAAGATACTTTTTTCTTTTCTTTTTTTTTTAAACAGACTTAACTCAGTCAATAATCTGGCCAGTGTAAATGGTCTTTAGTGGGAGAATCATCAATCTATAGTAATGCTAGTTTAGATTTTGTTGTTGTGTAGTTACAGTTATGAAGGAAAAATGTCAAATAATTCTGGTTCCAGCTTCTAACGTGTGGGATTAATGTGAACATTGTGTGTTTGAGACAGCTAGCTGGACAAAATAAGCAATAAGCGATAAATATATTTAGAGACTGTGTGATTTAATTAAAAACATTTTTTTAAAAATCACTGCACTGGGCCAATACCAATGTTTATAATAACAATTCAGCCAAAGCTGGATACCGTGCTGATGTTTTTGTTATTTATCCTCCCATCTTGTTCCAGGAAATCCTCCTCATAAAAACAACAATGGAAACTTCTAGCACTTCAGACTTTTTTTTTAACAGTTAGCCGGCATTAAATTGATGTGACATGACAGATGTGCATGAGTCATCAGTAAATGTCCTATCTGTTGATAGGCCGATATGTTGGTGCATCAGTTAGGTACAGCTCTAGTCTACTATAAGCAGCATGTGGTCCACGACAACCAGACACAGAGGAGGCGTCAGAGAGGAAACGAGGAGCTGATCAGGTGTCCACAGTGGGCAGCGGTTCTTTAGAGTGATCGTTGTACATGAAGGTCTGCTCGATGTTGAAGTCCGGCGGTAAGTGGTCCTTGTGGAGCTCCATGTGTGACGACACCAGCTTCAGCGTGGAGAAGTAAAGGCCGCAGACGGTGCAGCGGTACATGAGGGCGCCGGCGTGCGTCTTCAAGTGGCAGATCATGGTGGAGCGCCCCCTGAAGAAGCGCAGACACACTTTACACTGGTAGGGTTTCTCCCCGGTGTGGATGCGGAGGTGGTAGGTGAACTCCCCCGAGTGAGCGAAACGTTTACCGCAGTAGCGACACCGGTACCACTTCCCGCGCACCCCTACAGGTCCGACTCCGCTGTCCTGCCCGGAGGTCCCGTTGGTCAGGACTCCAGAGGACACGCTGTGCATTGGCCCTTGAAAAAACTTGTCCGGCACGCTGATGCCCATTCCCAAACCGAAGTTGCTGATTTTAACGAGCCCGCTGATGTCCCGTGACGAGGAGGAGGAGCAGGAAGATGGCGGGCACTCCAGAGACTGATCTGCTTTACGTTTCCCTAACCACCCCTGGCCGCCAGCACTTCCTCCGCTCCCCGTGGAGTCGCTGGTGTGCAGGCCGAGGTGATACTGAAACGCCGAGGACGAGCGAAACGTCTGCAGGCACAGGAAGCAATGCAGCTCCTCCGCTCCTCCTCCACCGCCACCGCCACCGCCATCTGCTCGGACTCCGTAAGCCCTCAGCGACGACTGCTCCCTCTCCTTAGCTGCTGCCTCTTCAGCATGCACAGCCATGTGTCTGTCCAGCAGGGCGCGCTCTACAAAGCAGCGGGCGCAGTGCGGGCAGGTGAAGACGGGCAGGGAGAGGTGGGCGAGGGCGTGCCACAGCAGGGAGCACAGGGACAGCTGGGGGAGGTGGCAAACGCTACAGCTCAGGCTCTGGGGGCACACGTGGCTCAGCAGGTGGTCTTTGACAGTCTGAAGAGGAGAGAAACACAAAACTAAAAGGTGAGGAGCCTCACTGAGGAAGTAGGAGTGCTTACAAAGGCCAATGCCACATTTGTACTTTTTATCAGCTTAATTTGTGAATAAAACAAAAGAAACACTTTTTATTGAACTGCCCGACATCATATTATCATAACTAAACAGTGTCTGTATGCATACGGAGCCATTTATGTATCAAACGATCTTTAAAAGCTTCTGACTTACTGCAAAAACATCCATAAATATCCACAAACCTGGAAGTCCTTGCTGAGGGATTTGGTGCACACAGAACACTGCAGCTCCAGGCTGTGGCTGCTGTTGGTGAGCGCCCCCTGCGGGATGGTGTAACTGGATGCCGTCTGACGGTGGTGCCGCAGCAGTTTCTTTTGGCTGCAGAACTGCAGGTGGCACATGTCACAGGTGAAGAGCTGCACTCCCACATGGGTGAAGGAGTGGGTGATGCCCGCAGCACGGTCTGGAAAAGAGGCTCCGCACACCCTGCAGAGCCCCAGCTCCGTCAGGTGCGTCTCACCGTGTCTTCTGATGGCAGCTGGATCTGCTGGGAGTGCCACTGTGCAAGCTTTACATGTCACCATGCTTCCTGTCACCTGGAGGAGCAAAGACCATTATTTCCTATGTGGAAAAAAATGCGACCCATCCCCGTGTCCTTTGAAGGCCTGTAGATCAGAAAATGTTCAGAGCATGATGTCAAATTTTGCTCGCGTCATTAGATATACTAACGCTACAGAACAGCAGACTTCGGCTGATTGTGATTTTATACAGAATGACCTTGTACCTAAACTACGGTATTGCTCACAAACAGAAACATTACCTGGCTACTCGCATTCCCTCCATCTCCATTCTCCACACACACAAGGTCATCTTCATCCTCGTCCTCCTCCTCTCCCTCCTCCATGAAGTTCTCATCGTCGCTCAGCTCGATGATCTCTCCTGCCAACTGTCTCCACTGCTCTTCCTCTGTTCCATCCACTGCTCCATTACCTTGTAGAGCCTCCCTCTCCTCCTCAGTGTCTCCTTCCTCCACTTCCCCAAACATCAGCGTGCTGTCCCGCTCCACGTCCACCACGCCGCCCTCCACCGCTGCCACCTGCAGGCTGCCTGGAGACTCTCCTGAGGAGGATGTTGGGGCGCAGGCTTCAGTGCCGAGCTGAGCTGAAGAGTCAGGGAGGGAGCAGGACTCAGACGTAACAGGGTTGCTGCTCCGAGACAAAGAGTCGCCCGCACTCTCAGACACCATTTGACCATCTGTGTCACCGTCCTCACAGCAGCCTCCCGCCTCCCCATCGTTCAGCCCGTGTTCAGTCTTCAGCTGGAGCACAGGCCCCACAGCCTGCAAGCAGTCAGCCTGAAGGGAAAGGCTGCTGCTGCTGCTGGTTAAAGGCGGTCCTCCTGGTAACTGATGATCTGCTCCCATCTGCCCGTAGCCAATATGAGACTGGACATCTTCTGCCTTTAGGTCCAGAGACAGAGGCCCGGCCTGAGCTTCGCGGCCTGACCTGCCCGTCCTAATTTGGAAAAGAGGGGAGGGAGCAGCAGCAGGAGTCGGGGCAGCAGACGGGCCAGCCGATGAAGACAGAGAGGAGCAGGAAGCGGCAGAGGAGCACACAGACGGCACAGAAGCTGCACTAACTGCGACCACCGTGGGTGGAGCAACCACCATGCTGGAGTCCAGGGTGACGTCACTGGGACTGCTGGCTTTGCAGTTTGCAGACACAGAAGTCTGCAGGTCAGGGAAGGTAGCGTGACAAGCCTTCACCAGTTCGCTGACCCCGAGCCGCTCGGCTAGCTCGTACAGGACCCCGACATCTATGAGATCAGTCACTATCTCCCCAGTATAGACGAACGTCAGCACTTTCTCAAAGTTAGCTGGGGAGATAAACTCCAAAGAGAAGGCGGTGCTGGACACGGTGGGAGTTCTGGTGAACAAGTTACGAAAGTACGTCCCGGCACAGGCCAGCACCGCGCGGTGGGCTGCGAATGTCCGGTTGCCAACTTGCAGGAACACGTCGCAGTACTGACGTGATTGGCGGCAGCGGTTAAGCTCGGAGAGAAGGTTGGCAGCGTGGCCGGGACACTGCAGCCGGATCCTCATCCCTGCCGCAGCTCCTGATGCACTACAGTCCAACTGCAGGGAAGGAAAAGCAAAGTCATCAGAGCAGCACAGCTGATACCATGATTCACAATGGCAACAGGTAAATAAAGAACAAAGCCCCCATTGTGATCCAACAGACCGAGGTTATGGATGCATGCAGTGCCTGAAGCAGACATGCTTCAGGCACTGTTAAAAAAAAATATATAAACAGCTTCATATCTGCACACAAAGGTCTGAGAGATCTTTCAGCAATGGTTTCTGGAGAACTGGTTAGTCAACAGGCTGAGATTTTATTCCTGATGATCTCTTATCTCAACCACAACCTGCTCCAGAGCAGCATAAGTTACCATGGTGATATAAGAAGTGAACCACCTTCATATCAAGTTATACCTGAAGTTACCTGGATGATTCATAGTACATTTCAACATGATAGTCGACATGTATATATCTCCCATCTGACTTTTATTCTTGGACTCTCTGTTTGAAAGAAGCAATTTTAGCTCCTCCCTCGTTTCAGAAACCTTGTTCTGATTGGCCACCCCACCACAAACAGAAGGTTTGAACTTTTAAAATGGGCGGGGCTTATGTGCCCACAGCCAGAGCAAAGATCCAAGAATAGAAAAACATATTGAAACGAACTGTTTATAGCCGTGTGGGCTCTTAGCTGATACGGATTACTCTCACTGCTTGAAACTTTGGCCGTGTTTAACAGGAGCATTTATGTATGTTATTTATTTATCTATGACAGAAAATAAAGCTCCACTTTTATCAATAAACAGAGGTATTATAAAATTATAAAATCATCATTTACCGCTTCAGGTTTTAAGCATTTATGTTTTTGTATGAAGAAGCAGGATCTAACTGATCTGCAATAACAGGTGTTGTAAATTGTATCTTTAAAAAAAAAAAAAAAGTTTTTGCTGCTCTTTGTGTTTAAAGCACAATAATTGTTAATTTTAATAAAGCTTTTAATAGAAAGCTGGAGGATCGCAGACCGTTTTTTCCTCTATCGCAGACAGTCCAGACACATTACGGTAACTCTACTCACCCAAACCAGAGGTTTTATAAAAAAAAAAAAATCCTCCTACTGTGAGCGCAGACTCGCTCGTTTCTGTTACCATCACTCACCCATTGAGAGGTGTCCGCCGGCGCTCAGAAATCCCCTTTTGTTTTCACTCGGTCTGCGCCGCTCAGGCACTCATTCTACATTTTAGAAGCCTTTGCTCTGACGGTCCGTTCGTCGCAGTTTGGTGACGCATGTCAACAAAGCGGAGCGGCGTTGCCCCCTGCAGGCCGGAGGCGTCACTGCAGGGAGGAAAATTTGTCAAACGTCGTGAAAGCATGATGGTTGGATCTTAACAAGGTTCCAAGTAGAGCTTCAACATGTAACAAGAAGACATGGGAGTGACACAAAACATGTTTTGAGCATGCAATTTATTGAAAACAACACTTAAACTGAAACAGGCTGTTTTACAGCTGATCAAAAGTTTAAGACCACTTGCATTTATAAGGTCAAATCTGTGCAAAAATGTGGAGTCATTGTCATTTTCTGTCAGGTAGTCACACTGTCATGACGTTCTGATGGCAAAGGCAAAAAAAGTTTCCATTTTGAACGTCTGTTGAACTGCATAAGCAGGCTCTCTCACAGCGTGCCATCGTTGCTGAGGTGGGACACAGTACAATAGTCATTTGGAATTTCTTAAACAATCTTTAAGGTTATGGAACAATAAAGTCAAGTGGAAGACCCTCAAAAATTTCACTAACACTGAGCCGGAGGATCCAATTGGCTGTCCGTCAAGACACTGGACGATCCTCGACCCAAATTAAGGCTGTTACTGCAGCCCCATAACCATCAGACGGCATCTGAGACTGAAGGGCTTCAAAAACAAGAATGTCTTCAAAGGCCTCGTCTCCTTCAATGCCACAGAACTGACCGTTCGGACTTTGCAAGAGAGCACCAAACATGGGGACATTGAAAGGTGGAAGAAAGTTTTTTTCTCTGATGAGAAAAAATGAGTTACTGGCATGACAAGCAGATCCCACCTGAGATGTTTTCCACTCGCCGCAGTGGAGGGGGAGCCATAATGGTCTGGGGTGCTTTTTCCTTCAGTGGAACAATGGAGCTTCAGGCGGTGCAGGGGCGTCAAACGGCCACTAGCTATGTCCAGATGTTGCAGAGAGCATCCCTCATGACTGAGGGCTATTTCAGTTTAAGCGTAGTTTTCAATAAATTGCATGCTCAAAAAAATGTTTTGTCTCACTCCCATTTCTTCTTGTTGCATGTTGAAGCTCAGCCTGGAACCTTGTTAAGATCCAACCATGCAAAATATGATTTTTTGCCATTTTTCAAGTGGGCTTAAACTTTTGTCGGGACTGTATCAGTGCACCGCAAATGGAAAGTAGTAAAAAAGATTTTTTTTCTAATTTCATTTAAGCCAGCTAAACTTTCTATATTTATATTTTTGAGACATAAAATGCAATATTTAATTTTCATCTTTTCTGTTTTCATTTTGATGATTTCAGCTCATGAAAATAAGAAATCCAGAATCTCACATTATTAAAATATTTCCTCTGAACAATAAAAAAAAAAGAGATTTATAATACAGAAATGTCCAACTTCTGGGATGAATGTTCACACAGGTCACACTGTCATTGCTCACATAAGTGTTGAAATCTCACAGCAGGACCGCTGAGTTTCTGGTAGGGGCACCCTTAAGCACTACGACTCCAAGGAGGCTGGATATTCTAAAGCAGGGGTGGGGAACTCCAGGCCTCAAGGCCCAGTGTCCTGCAGGTTTTAGATGTGTCCTTGATCCAACACAGCTGATGTAAATGGCTAAATGGCCTCCTCAACATGTCTTGAATTTCTCCAGAGGGCTGGTAATAAACTAATAATTTGATTCAGGTGTTTTGACCCAGGGTGATGTCTAAAACCTGCAGGACACCGGCCCTTGAGGCCTGGAGTTCCCCACCCCTGCGCTAAAGGACCCAGGACTTTCCTAAAGCCAGATTTGTCAACCAAGGATTGGTGTACCAGGACCCATGCCCCTGACCACTGTCCAGTCCACAAAACACAGAACCCCTGCTGTTGACAACAGGAGGGCAGGTTTTAGAGTGTGTCTGTGCATAATTTCCCAATCTTTCTAAAAGAGCAAAAGAGAGCCTAACTTGCAATTTAAATTCTAGCTCATCCCAAAGTTTCTTGATGTGGATGGGCCAATCAAGTTCTTCCACACCATACTCATCCAACCATATCTTTATGGACCATGCTTTGTGCACGGGGCCTTGGTCATAGTGGAACAGCCAAACTGTTCCCACGAAGTTGGAAGCATAGAAATGTCCAAAATATCCTATAATTCACTTCTTTAGCAGGCATCTATTCTGTGTGTAGCACCGGTACAATTAATAGATGCATCTTACTAGTGAAGTTCAATAGCTTTATCTCTCTTTCTAGTACGGTCACTTGTCTGTTTTAAAATGAGTCCCGAAATGATTTCTTCCATTTGCACCTTTGATCTAGGAGGACGATATTTCATCCCACTGCATTCTTAGTGTGTATATTCTTGGGTTGACAATAAAACTCTACTTGACTTGACTTTTATATACAGTCTACATGAGGAACATATCACTCTGACCCCAAATGTTGCTAAAAACAGTCACACAAACATTGTGCAGCAGATAGACCCACACACAAACACAATAAAAACAACCAAAAATGTTTTAATGCTTATTTAAAAAAAGTTTATTACTTTATTCTGGTAACCATTTGTTTTAGCTCATGAGGGACTCACATGACTCACCTTCGGCCGCTTCACTGTAAACTCATGGGATCGACCTACACAACAGTAAGATGAGTGTGAATTATGTCGCAGTCTTCACGTATTCGTTCTCGATATCTCAAATAAAACTTTATCCACACGTTTACATACTCGTAAAACCATCCGCTTACTGCTTTATGACATGTGAGAGAATAAGAAATAATAAAAGACAATGGGGGGGGGAAAAAACAAGCTTTTAGAACCACCAGTAAGAAATCATTACAAAATGCAGTCTGTTTTTTCAGTTGTGTCTTCGTTACAGAGTTTAACATTAAGCATGTAGTCTAGATACATTTATAGTAGAATAAAACGTCATATCTCGGACCTGTGGCCCTAACACTGACATAGGTCATACTCCAACCATTCATTTTTCTAGTCTAAGTAGAATAATCTCAGCTGATTTGTTGCTGGAAAACGGTTTATACAGTCAAACTGACAGGCTCACATAACTAACACCATGACATATTATTGGTTTATGCTTTGTTCGGAAAGCCAAGGAAAAAAAAACAAAAATAGCAGTTTTGGTCCAGTCACAGCAGGTCTGAATAAAAGCATCACCCTCTGGATGCGCTGAGTTGAGTCATCTGCGCTAAAATTTGTTGCTTTTCATCATCGTAGCTGAATTATTGCACTTCTTGCAGAGGAAGTGAAACAGAAGCAGTCCGCTACAGGTCTACTTGAGTCATTTTGAAATGAGGTCAACGACACAATAATTCAGCAATATGCCTGCAGTCAACAAATTGAATGAATATTGCTTATTAAGTGGTTTGATATGTTGTTCAGTCTTCAGAAACATGTTGTTCATCAGTGATACTAATGATATCCAGTCCTGTCATCTCGTTATACTACACCCCTCTCCATGGTCAGCTCTGCCCGTTTCCACACTTTAAAAATGTTTCCCGTGACAGCGTTTTCAGTCCACGCTACGACACCCTTTTCCTGGAGCTGGTCCGGCCCAGGCTGGCGGTGCTGGAGCGGCGACTGAGGATGGGCGTGGCAGCGGTGGGCGACGTTTCGTTGGGGCAGCCGTACTGGAGCAAAATATCGATGCAGCTTTTGCTCCCTTTTTTCGTAGCCAGCATCATGGCCGTCTGGCCTTGGTTATCTTTCGCTTTCACATCGATTCCATACTGCAGGGAAGAGACAGAGGACAGAGCATGATATTTAAGCCTGTTTACAGACTGATTAGATCGATTAGATGATTGGACAGTTTGCAGTGAAATGGAGCATGATGGAGCTCCTCTTCTATTACTGTTGGACAGATTTTCTTTGATTTGCACAAAGACATTGTCTATGACGTGACAGGTCATCAGAGCTCAGGACCAGCATTTAGTTTTTCTTAAACGAATTTGTTATTCAAACTGATTTGACTCATTTTAATGTGTGCCGAGTGTGTGTTAACACAGACTACGTCTAGTAAGGGAAAATGATTCCATTAGAGAACTCCAGGGGTAGAGCATATTTATTAAATACCACCTGGACACTGTGGAGATCCCAGCGCAGAGTCCAGGTGCACTGAAAACAGCCTGTAATCATTTCTTTTGAAGGTTACCGAAGTCAGCACATTCAGTGAAGAGGCCAGCTGGCAATACTGCGATTAGCGATGAGACAGTGTTCTTCAGCTTCAGTCCTTTTGCATTAAATTTGATAGAACTGCAGTTTTAACATCACTGATACTTGGCTGAAATTACATGCACGTATTCTTTCTGATTGAAGGTTTTGGGTCAGCTGTTCACACACAAAGTGATTTCATTACCAAACACTTTTGTAAAGCGATGAATATCTCCTGCATTTGCTTTCCTCGATCGCAATCTTATCTTTGCTACATGTCTGGTCAGATCTTTGATGACAGATATCTATTGGCCTAGTTACAGCTCCTGCACACTCTCACTATAGACGTCGACTCTGTGGGTTTTGTGGAGGGTCTGGCACACTGAGTGCTTATTATAAAGCCCTCAAACACTGAGGCTGCAGCAGTGCAGGCTTTTTAACCCCACTGTGCAAAGTACAGCAGCTTTTTAATGTTGTTATAAATGCTAATAATGACAAACAAGAACAAGCAATTTAAGACTAAGAGGGAAGCATTGTTTTGAAATGTTGTAAGCACCTGAGAAAACCTGCAAAGGCACATTTAATGAAAGTGATCCTAATGATCCTCATCTGATAAGGGTATAAACTGGTGCAGATGCTGACTGAAAGTTCCTGTTTCCCTCAGAGAAAAAAGAGGCAGCTGCCAATATGACTCCACGGAGAGTAACACTCATCACAGAGTGGCAAGGGTGCGAGTCTGCAGAGGCATTCACAGTTGCACAGGAGAGTCCATCACTAAGCATGGTTTATTCCAGCCCTGTTTATTCTAAAAATAAACAATCTAATTTAATCATTTCTTTTACTGTGATTTATAGGACTGATTAACTAATCGTGTTGTTTTACACTCACACATTGGGCCTGAGGAAATATGAAACTGATATGAATGAGTGTCAACACAAAGAAGAAACGCACCCAGATGAGCAGCTGGGTCATGACTACGTCTCCCAGCTGGCAGGCAGCGTGCAGAGCCGTGCGCGGCGGCGAAGGCGACCCGGCGGGATGAGCGTTGATTTGTTCTTTAGTGCTGTGGGCCAGAAGGAGCAGCAGCCTGGGCAGATCTCTGTCGGTCACTGCAGATAGCAGCCACGCCGACACACTATCCTCTGGAAGCTGCGTCCCTGAGGCCGGCACAAGAGGAGCCACAAAGGCTCGCTGTTCATACTTGGCACGGATCCATGACTCTCGCTCCTCTCTGGTAAAACAGAAACAATACAAAGGAGACACACAGGTGTAAGATTAGACACACTTGGACACACTGCGGTGTAAGCAAATCAGATCTGTGCCTACATTAAAAATCTGACATATCAGCAGGTTTTCAGAAATTCCACTATGGCTGTTATTTGTTCACGTTGTTTCACATTGGATATTCAGCGATCAGAGTCAGAGTTTTACCCCTTTATTGTCCAAGTTTATTTCTTAGGTCTGGGATTTGAAGGTTCCCACAAGCACACGAAAGCACCAACAACTTCTCTGCATCACGTCTGACTCCATATTTAACTATTTAAATAAATGCACATTAGATTAAAACTTGTCTGATCTCCCCTTCAAGGCTGTCTCCAGGTGCACTTCCTCCTGCTGGAAGTCCCATTGTAACCACTCGTGCCTGACTATTAGCTCTCAGTGAAAGGGCCTGAAGAAGGCGAGGACTGCGACCAGGAACATGTTCATCATGTAAATTCGCACACACCCTGCTCACGGGCTTAGCTCCCTGTGACTTCATCCTCTTCTTCAAAGTGTAGCTCAAGTTTAAACTTCAGCGTTTTGACACAGTGAAGGAGATCCATCACACTACACAGATGGACTTTCAGGGAGTGACACGGCTGTAGCAGGAGTGGTAGAAGGGATCTAGAGTGCACATGAAGACGAGCTTGAAGGGGATCATTGTCCAAATTAAATCTTTTTGATCCCACTGTGATGAAAACCTGACAACATTATAATAACAGCTCTAACGAGGGTAAATTAAATAATATTCACTCATTAATGTATTAGCCCTTCTGTGACAATGAACCAAACGAATTTGTTTGCGATATAAAGCTGTGAGACTTTGGTGCACTTTGATGAAGCTTTTTTCAAACCTACTAATAAACCAAATAATGGACATCAGTGAGTTTTATTCATGTTTTAATTCTCATTTAGTAGCGCTAAACACAAATTTAATCATTTGTAACACATTTAATATAATTTTAGAGTCGATTCCAGGTGTTGTAATTATTATAATTTATTAAAATGATTTAACATTTTTCATTAAATGTTGTCACAGGTTATGGAGGCTTATGGAGGAAATGACATGTTCTGTGCACTTTATTTTATCTGCTTAAAACTCTTGTACAGGGTGCATAGGGTTATTCAAGGCCCAACCCACCGTGTTGCACTCGGTGTGGGTTTGGTCCGTCCTTGGGTGCAGCTCTCCCAGATGCTGTTGGCCATATGGTTTCCGATGGCAGCCAGCACCTGTGTGAGCTCTCCCGGCCAGTCGTCCAGGTCCAGCGAGCGCACACGGGACAGGTGAGTCCCCAGGTTTCGGTGGATCCCTGAGCACTCGATGCAGATCAGAGCACCCAGATTGAGACTGGCCCAGGTGGGATCTGCAGGATGGGAGCAGAGAGACTGCTTAGCAAGAAAAACAGGTCAAAATACACCACGAGCCAATGAGTGCACCACCACAGTCTGTGCATGGTGTGAATTATGCTCCAGAGTAAATGTGCAGCTGACGGGAAACATGCCAACGTTTAGGAACTCACTCGGTGCTTCGCAGTCCACACACTGACTGTTGCCTTTGGCATTTCGGATGGCCTGCAGCGCTACGGCCTCGCTCTGACTGCTCCTCCGCGCCTGCACAAACACCCATTTGCATCATTTATTCATATCCACACAAGTGTTTCTGTTTCATAAACAAGTGGTGCTTAAAATCCAACCGCTACCTCCGCTATGCGAGTGCTTACGCTACAATGAATAGTAACACGCGCTGATTAGAGCATGTGATACTGAATCATGTGTGCAGATTATGACACCACAGAGAAAGAAATTTTATTTTGAACTTTTTTTTAGTAAAGTTAATGTCACTATACAAATCATAACATTTGCTTTCTGACATTTTATTTGAGAGCCTTAATTCGGAGTGAGTAACTGTTTTCACTTAGAAATTCTGCTCTGGCAGAAACTACTCATTGCTGACCGTCCAATCATGCAAGGCTTTGTAAACATGCCAAAACAACTGCTGCACAACATGAGGATGTTTTAAGGATAGAGATAGCCACATGGAACAACCAGATGTGCCCATACAGAATAATCAGTCATGTCACTGGGAATCCAACATTAAATATATTCTGCTAATTTCCCCTAATGGAGACCATAATTTACCACAACTTAAAAGTATCAGCTGAGCCCATGAAGTCATCTGGAAAGTTTTACTGAGGTCACAGATCCAGTGAGCAGGTAGGTCACCTTCCCTCAGACTTATTTACAGGGTCTTCCTTTATTTTTTTTTGGCAACTGCAGGATTTTGCTACTTATTGTAAAGTGAATCTTTATTGATATATACTTAGGTGACAAATGTAGTAATTAAGGGCACAGGGGAGGCGTTCAGATTTTGTCTTTATGAGGAGTTAATGAGATCTGCTTAAATCATTCCTTTTTCCCCCTCCTGGAAGATTGTTGTATCACTTACTTGCAGTACTAAAAATGTTATGATTAT
>VOQK01030279.1:0-15736 GCA_015052645.1 Benitochromis conjunctus
TAATGTGGTGGTGCACCATCTTGCTGGAAAAACTCAGGGAACGTGCCAGCTTCAGTGCATAAAGAGGGAAACACATCATCATGTAGCAATTTCAAATATCCAGTGGCCTTGAGGTTTCCATTGATGAAGAATGGACCCACTATCGTTGTACCCCATATACCACACCAAACCATCACTTTTGTTGATGGCTGTGTCAATGGCTGTGAACAAAGAGAAACTTGTAAATAACTCATGAAAGAATAAAGTTACGTTGAAACCAAGCACACCACTGTTTTTCTTGTGACATTACCAATAAGTTTGATGTGTCACATGGCCCTCTTCCTATTGAAAAAACAAAAGTTGTATCCAAGATGGCCGACTTCTAAATGGCCACCATGGTCACCACCCATCTTGAGGAGTTTTTCCCCTCACATATACTAATGTGCCACAAACAGGACTTTGATATCACCAACCATTCCCATTTTATTAATGTGTATCCATATAAATGGCCCACCATGTATAATGAAATGTATGCTAAATATGTCATTAGTGTGTGGCACTAAAAGAGGAATTGCAAATTAGATGAGCACTTTCTCCACCTGGTTATTAATTCCTTCATATGACATACAAGTTATCTTAATATGCATCTCACCCACGATCTTCATGAATTACTTGTTTTTGTTTAGTTTGAATTTGTCCTACTTTACCACCAAACACATATGTTGTTCAAACTCAGTATTGAAATGTAGGTGCACAAAAAATATTTGGGGGGAAATTAACATTTGAATATTTTTGGAGTATTCAACATGCAGTATCTGACATAGAGTTCGGAGTGTCACCAAATTCTCTCATATTGATCAGGTCGATTCTGTCCTTTCATCTCAAATCAGAGCATATACTGTACTAGAGGTAAAGGAGTGTGTTGGGTTAAACAGGTCAGCAAAAGTTTCATTGACAAGTACTCATCTCTTATTCAGAGTACTTAAACACAGTCGATCTGAAGACAGTGTCGTCTTGTCTGCTTCTTAGTTGACTAGGTCAATTGAAAATCCCAAACGAAGGAAAACTGCGTACACAGCTGTCTCCCCAACAAAAAGCCGACCAGGCTTAGAAAGCTGCAGGCGTTCACAATTACCTGGATTAGTCCTTTTCAAAAATGTAAAATAATGGTCCTTTGAAACAAGATGTTTTGGACCCAATCAAATTTGTAATTTAATTCTTGTTGTTGCTTCAAGGCTCTAGCAAAACAATAGAATGTAGAAGAGAAGTTAAACAAGAAAATAAAGAGGTACTTACAATAATGAGCAGTATAAAATATATAAAATTGTAGAAGGAGTGAGCATCCATGACATAGTACATGATGTCTACCCATCCTTCCAGTGTGATGACCTGGGGATAGAGGACAAAAAGACAGAGAGTGGGAGCCTTTTAGTTGCAATAAAACATTCCTTTATAGCTGCCCATTACTTTTTCTTCAAAAACATACGGCAAAGACACCCACACAAGTACACCAATACCCACAGACACACACATACTCCAGCACACAGCAGTCAGATGTAGAACATTTCCAGTTATGTTTTTTAATGGCTGTTCCTCTGAAGAAAGTCTGCAGTGTCCCTAAAACATGTTAAAAAGGATGTGTGTGTTTGTGTGCAAGTGCGAGTGCGAGGGGAACGACACAATTCTCTCATGTAGCCACTACGCTAATGAGCAGTTGAAAACGGTGGCTCAGTTCAGCCGAGCTGATAATACAATCACACCTCAACATTTACACCTCAGCGGAGCCTAAAACACCACGGCAAAAACTGGCGGAGCATGCACAGTGTACGTTAGACTCAGATGCCAGCACATATCTCTGTGTGAATGAAAAATCGTGAACAAACATACCAAAAACAGACACCACACATGCGTAAAATCCACCTATACACAAACAGGTAGACATGCACACACAAACACCCAGATGAGACTAATCTGCTTTCTTCTGCAGAAGATTAACCGCAGAAACAATCCAGAAACAAGCAGACTATGCTAAACATACCATACACAGGTACAAAACATATTTAGCCAATAACGTCTATGCAGGTCTTGTAAACTGTACATTTAACACCAGATTAGCTCATTCACTTAACTAACTAAGAATTTAAATGTCAACATCATCACTAAAGGCACATATTTTGTGATAAGTTCCTGATTAATTCACCACAGGATTCATAATTCATTATGGACTTGGACAAATGTAAATATAAATCTTGGGCTGTGTTAAGCCATTTTGCAAAAGGCAACTCTAGTATATATGTGAAGGAGCGATATTATGACACTGTGTAGCTGAGAGAGAACACAGAAGTAAACAGATTATCCAGTGGCTTCCAGGCCGAGCTCATCATCTACTGACTCATCTTTAAAATCAAACAGTACCCAGTGCTGTCATTCGTCTAAACGGCTTGCACATGCAGCAGACAGCACGCGCTCTGCTGCCACCTGTGAGTGGCTTCACCCTCGCTCTTATTCTTTTATTTTACAGAACACTTTTGGGTCCCTCCATCCCAAATGACCTCCCTCGGAGTCAGATGGTTTGTTTGTACTTTAGCGTACCTAATGAATCCAAGCAAAATTGAACTCTACTCCAATCGACTTGTTCGAAGGAGAAAGGACACTTTTTTCAAGGATGCGAATGTTCACATGTTGGACTGAGAAGAGAGATGATTTAAGAGAAAAGTAAAGAAGGCCATTGACGTCCACTGTGAACCAGTAATAAGTAATATCACTACACGTTTGTAACCAACACATGCAACTCACCAGTCATCACCTGGATCTGCATCTATACCACCAGCAGGTATAACATATTCAAAACTGCATGTGAGTGTGGGGAAAAAAGTGGATTTGTAGCCACACTGTGAGTTTATGAGACACGTACACATCATTTATCTAGATAAAAAGCTAATCTCACTTAAGACTTAAAGTGCTGCTTATTAAACCAACCTAAAAGGGAGCAGATTTCTTAACCCGCCCATTGTGAGCTGAGACCACACATATGCGGGAACAGAGTAAAGTTGTGAGTACCAAAGAGGGATTAGTAGTCTGTTATTAGTCCATTTGTCTCTGTGTGTCTTCAGTATTTGAGCTTTTCAAAGTAATGTGAAGGTAAGTCTTGGTTTGAGAGTCAAGTCGTGCAAGTCAAAGCGCATTAGACATACAGACAGATCTACAGTATCAGCGAAACCAGCACATATCTACTAGAAGGGCTGAAATTCATATCAGAACAGTACAGACTGTGTTAGCACAAAGGGTGTGATAGGGAAAAGCCTGTCACGGTCTTCTGGGGAGCTGTAACCAGCAAAAGGGGAAAAGAGGAATACACTTTTAGAAACTGGCACGTGGAAATGAAGAGGCTTTAAGGTCATGATACATACCCACTGATAGCTTAAGATAAGCTTCTACCAGGATGAATTTCAAATTTCTACTATTTTAAAACAAAAAATAAGAAATATGACTATGTGGGAAAGCTGAATATTTTTGTTAGAAGGCTTTGTTTCTGGTTCAGTTTCTTACTGGACTGACTTTTCAATATCGCACATATTTCAATGTTGTAAATATTAGAAATGCAACTAACAGAAACGTACATGTGATATTGCGAGCTTGCAAAAATACAACTACCTGGTTTCTGAATGCTAACTGCAATGTATTTAAACTCTATTAAAGATCAGCGAGACACAGAATAAGCCTGATTTACCCTTAAAGTAGTAAATAGCAGTGAATACAGTTACGTCACCTTTTGGTTTCAGAAATCCTGTGAACATTTCCGCTGTCATCATCTCAGTTGCAAAAAAACCCACTGGCCGTCAAACCACACGCTCATTTGATAATGTCTTGTGATTGACAACAAGTTTTACACACAATCTGATGTCATATTAGCCAAGAAGGTAGCTAAATCTATTAAACATTCTCACTAGCAAACCAACATGAGTAACCTAAACCAGTGTTTCCCAACCGCTGTGCCGCAGCACGTAAGTGTATCGTGAGAAATGATCAGGTGTGCCGTGGAAGATTATTTGGTTCCACCTGATTGGTACTCCTAAGCGACCGGCATGAGTAACGGGCAGAACAATTACATCCACTAGAGGGCAGTACAATTACCTGCTCTAAATAAATGGGCTGCCACCTGCCAGTCAAACAGAAGAAGACGAAGAAGAAATGAGATAATAGTCATAATAGTCATGTTGCAAGACGACATAGTAATAGCAAAAGATAAATATTTGAAAAGAAAAAGTAGTCAGTCTCACCTGGGTCCTGGAGAAAACTCCGACCCAGATGAAGGCCCTAGCATGAGTAGTGGTCAGAAGAAAGCAAAAAAGGTATACTGGGGACAAACCAAGCCAATTCCACTATACCTGGTGTGTGAGGAAAAATTACATGTTTATTTGGTGGTGTGCCGTGTGATTTTTCTAATGTCAAATATGTGCCGTGGCTCCAAAAGGTTGGGAAACACTGTCCTACACTAACATAACATGTTAGATTAGTACCCTAAGCTAACAGGTAACCAAACGTGACAATTTGTTTATTATATTGTATAAATTAGCAAATATTTGGAATGCCAAAAATTTGTTCCAGAAGAAACTTTTAAATAAGCAAAGGCATTTTTCTTCTTTTTCCGCCATAATCCAAAGCTAAGACATCAGAACAACGTCAGTGGTCAGTTTCAATGTTGATCCTGGACAAACACTATTATATCGGATGCACTGCCTATGGTCGGGGTCAATGGAGAGTGCCTTAAACCTGAATACTCTTTAATGGCTTCACTAACCAATGGCTGAAAAAGCCACGTCCACGCTTTTTTTTATGATGCAAATTGGACATCTCTGATTTATGGTTAAGCATAGAGTAAAGTCTAACCATACCATTAGCCTTCATTTATTTATTCTATTTATACGGGTTCATTTTAAGCCAGTATTAGACATACAGGGGAAACGTGCTGTCCACAGACATCAAACATGAAAAACAAAATGAAATGTCATTAAACTGAAGATTTTCATTTATATTATGTCAGTGTGAGGGATGAAATGAACCCCTGAGACAGTCAGGTGAGAGTAAACAGTTACTGTGTTCGGTATTATGGGACACTTTCTAGTAAAATGCCCAGTCCAAATACTGTCTTTGGTGATTTAACAAACAACAAAACTGAAAACTAAAACTTCCAAAACTATGACAAATGGCAAATACCATTTCCTGTGTTTTAGCTTCTGCAAACCAATCTGCACATTTGCCCCTGCTTACCTGGAATATGGCTATCCAAGCATAGCCGATATTGTCAAAGTTTACAGCTCCCTTGTGAGGGTTGAGCTCCCCTGGGCGGCAGTCGTTGTAGTACTGATTCCAGTTAACACAGAAGTTACCGCTGGCAACGCCCTCCCTAATCACAACTGAACTCAGATCAGAAGCCGCCAATTTGCATTCGAGCCCATCTTGAATGTTGGGTGGCACGTCTTTGCAACGCCGCATCCCATTTTCGCGTCGAGCCGAGCAGATAAACGGGCTGTCTTCACCTTCCTCAGACATGTAGTAAGGATTTAAAGACCCGTTGGACATTCTGGATTATAAAAAAGAAAAACACATCAGTGAGCGTGCATATCACTAAGAGCACACGCATGTGGGCAAACATAAATACCCCACAAAATACAGTTAGTGTTCTCTTCTTCCAAAACATCTCAGTCAGAGATTTCCACTCTAATCAGCTAATCATCTCAACAATATGGTGTACAACCGTGTACTGCCTTATTTCCGCACCATTCCCATAATTCCTGACATCTTTTCTTTCCCATTGTGGTGCGTCTGCCTAATGCTGCCGAGGCAAAAATCATATTCTTTAATTTCCATAAACTTTAAAACAGCCAAAAGCTTCAGTGTCATGAGAAAGTGTTTGCCCCTTACCCATTTCTTACTTCTTTGCATATTTGTCACATTTGTATGGTTCAGATCACCTAATACATTTAAATATTAGACAAAGATAAATACAAGGTAAATACAAAGTGCAGTTTTTAAATGAGGAGCATATGTTAAGGGGAAAAAAGCTATCCAAACCCACGTTTCCCTTTGGGAAAAAGTAATTGCCGCCCCTTAAATTAACTTCATGGATACTCCCAGACCGGATACATTAAGAAATCACTTAAACAGAACCTGTCTGACAAAGTGAAGAAGACTAAAAGACCTCAAAACACACCATGCCGCCATCTAAAGAAGCAGCTGAGAAAGTTACTGACATCTGTCAGTCTGGATAGGGTTACAGAGCCATTTCAAAGGCTTTGGGGCTCCACTAGCCATAAATGGAGAAAACGTGGAACAGTGGTTCTAAGAGCACATCAACAACTCATCCAGGAGGTCACAAAAGAACACTGAAAGAAAAATAAGACATCAGAAAGCGGGCAAACACTTTTTCACGGCACTGTATATGATAAAAAATGCCTGCAACGGTGACTAAAATAAGAAATAAAAGGGAAAAAAATCACCAAAAAATGTTAGTTTACGTGTGACGCTACAAATAAATTGTGGAGACACTTAATGCAAGAGTTTCTGCATGTTGATGTGTGTGTTGTTTCAGAGGGCAGTGGAAGTCAGATGGATTTGTTCTCTGAAAGGATTCACAGCATCTTTTGGATTAAGTATTAGGATGTGGTTTTCTATCGGTCTCTCTTATCTACTCAAAGCAACATTAACTCTGGGACAATTTGTGCCATTACATCAAAAGCGCAATTAGTTCATGCATCTTTTTGGCGTTGTGAGGATGTGGCTACTGAAGCAACTTAGATTATTTTTCTCTTGCATAAAATCACTCCCCACGGCTAAAATGATGACTGAACTTGATTTTGGCTGTTTGTGTGTGTGTACTTGATTTTGAGGGAGTAAGCTTGTCTACTGTTTTTGTATCCGATCTTGTTATATCACAAGACAAGAAAAGCTAAATGTGGAAAAATAGGTTCATCTAGTATTCCCACAATGCATGCCGCATAGATGGAAATGCAGCGTTTTCCTCTCCGGTCTTTGGTAACAGAGTGAACACTGTGTTCTCTCTCGGCTGTGGGTCTGTCAGTGCTGACTCGTCTTCTGCCGCACATCGACAGAAGCTGTATCTTTTCTTAGTTTCAGGTCAGTACCTATGGTCTGCCATTTCCTACAATCTGGACTGAGCAAGAAAACTTTTACACAATTTCAGGAAATTTATGGCGCAGTGGTTTTAAACATTTGCCTACCAAGCAAATGATTCCTGGTTCAGTCCCGGAAGGAGGTAGTGATTCATTGGATTTTTACATCAGGAAGTCTATCTGGTGTAAAAATCTGCCTAATCAAATATGTGGAGCTACCAGCTGTCGTGATCCCGTGTGAATGAGGGAGCATTCGAGCTTTATCACTTCACTCCTGAATTAATTTCCTCTTGTGCTGATAAGTTTGAGGTCTTTTTGAAGATAATTTTCAATGATCCTAGATGCTCATTTAAATTCTTTCTTTTGAGCCACATTACCTACAAAGATGGGGTATTTTTATTTCTTTGTCTCAGAGTACAGGAGCCAGCACATTGACCTATTCTTATTGATACGACATTGCTCTACTTCTCTTATTGCTTTTCTCTGATACATCCTGAGAGCACTATGCATTGTGCATACTCTAACAAACCAGAAGTTCTACATTTTCACTACTCCTAACTGTTACTCCAGACAAACTATGACAGGACTAAAAAGGGAGGAAGCTAAAATGCTAAAATGTTATATTTGTCAGGCAATTTGTAGCTTTACAGACAGATTGTTGCTTTCACTCTAGAGCCTGATGGATGTATCAGTGGGCTGATATTATAGGTCGATATTAGGTGTTTGCTGATGTATCAGTACCAGCTTTTATAGAGACAATTAACAAAGTACAGAATAGAGAGGAGAAACACCCTTCAACCATGTTTGGACTGTTGGATTGCATAGTTTGTCCACCAGAGGGCACTCTGCAACCTCCCTGTTGGCAACATGTGCTTGTAGCGCCACAAATACAACAAATGGCCATAAATTACTAAATAAATAACTACACATGACAAATGTTAGGGAAATCTGTTTATATTCCGTGTTCCTGAAAGAAAAAGGTATCACTCGATATATCGGTAAATTGAGTTTTGCATCCCTAAACATTGGTATTGGTCTGATCATTCAGGCTCTCATTCACTCCCTTCTTTGTCTGTACTCAAGGAAAATGATTTTGAAATGGATCCCACTTTCACCAAAATGTATCGTTCAAAAAATCAAATCCAGCTTTGACATAAAAGAGCAAGACATTCCTATCCTACATCACGAGGTGGAATTCCTTACGCTCTGATGTCGTCTGCCAGGAAGCAACGATTGCGCAGCAGTCCCTCCCACAACTGGACTCCCACAATGCCGAATATGAAGAAGACAAAGAAGCAGAGGAGAAGAACATTTCCCAGCATCGGCAGAGTGTCCAACAGCAGTGTCACCAAGATCCTCATACCTATACAGTGGGATACAAACAACAAAGGTGTGTTGACAAATTACTTTCTAATAGCACCCGACATAAATGACAGACGTAATGTAAAAACCATCCGAGATAGCCTTTTACTTTTACCTTGACAAGCTCTATTTATCTTACATTTTTGGATCCAACAACTTCATCCTCGCGCTCAATTTAATTACAACAGATGACAATACCGAAAGTGACAGATTGACATCGTTTCATCCTCTGGGATTTGAACTCACAGCTTCCTTGTGGCTACTATTATCTAACCACATGCATTCAGCATCCATCTCCCATGTCAGATGTGCTTAACGTCAGCAGCATCAGGAATCCAGTCCCTGAGGTCCTCACAATGTCCCCTGTCTCCTCCTCCATATATCACAGCTTTGTCACATTGATCACATGTGCAGTGCTATGATATTATTATTCTTTCTGTGGCACAGAGTTATAGTTTTTACCTTTGCAGCGATAATTAAAGTTAAATCTTCATCCTGGGACCAAACTGTTTGTGCTGTGCAACAGCGTGAGAGCATTCTACCTGAAGCCATTATCATCATCAGTGGAAAACAGAAATAAACGATTTTTTTTGTCAGTTTTACAGTTATCAGAATGGGCCTAAGAATTAAGATAATAGTGTTCCTATTAAATCTGTGCCAGAAGCTAAAGGAACATTTTATTGCCATTTATACTCAATTGTCAATGAAGTCATTATTGAAACATGTTTCTGCTTCTTCTAATTAAATATACATAACAAATTCATAAATGTATGAGTCACATTTAGATAGAAGCTGCCATTACATTACTAATTGTAATCATTCGTCAACTAAGGTTATCCATGTCGTTGAGGCCTCACTTTAGTAATCTTCTGGCTTTTGTTTTGATGTCACTGGTCATTTCTCTGAGTGACAGGTTTAAAACGGTATTTGGTATGGCCACCTTTATTTTTAACAACAGTCTGAGGCAAGCTTTCTTATAATGTCTTCATGTAGTCTTCAGGAATAGTTCTCCAGGCTTCTTGAATGACATTCAAAGCTCTTCTTTGGATGTTGGCTGCCTTGTGTTTATTGTTGTACCCCTCTCCTGACCTTCATCGTACAAACCAAAAACTTCAAATTTGCATTTATCCCTCTTGGGAGAAGAAACAAACCCCTTTGGGGATGTGTCAGGAAGGGCATCTGGCAAAAAAATGTGCTAAATTACATGTGTGGAGCCATGTCCTATAGCCACCCCTTGTGAATTAGAAAGCAGCTAAAAGTAGCTACTCTGTAAGACCTGCTGCCACTTAATTTCAGTCTAGTTCTTGTGTACTTTTGCATAACTCAACCTTCCCTCCCTGTTTCTCTTCCCTAAGAATGGCTACTTGAGACCATTTCCTATGAGGCTTCAGTGAACAGTAGATGGATCACCTAAAGGCCAGATGCATCTGTGTCCAGCTTTCAGGGCATAAACTTCAGATACTGATCATCTGCTGTAAATAGGTTCTTTAATAATGCCACTTCTTCTTTTGTCCTCCACTTGTGAAACTTATTAAGCACTCACAGCACACCATCAAGTTATTCCAGCTCAGTTAATAGCTCTTTGGGAATCACGTTGTTGGTGCAAAAATATAATTTCATGTCTGCCAAACTGTGTTACCTTTTGGGATTTTTCATAAATTCAGCACAAAAAATGTCAATAAATTATTTGTTCTCGTAACACAACGGCTAAAGATACCATTTAAAATCGGCTATGTTTGCTAATTTAGGCTAAGACACATCACTATTTCATGCCTTGAGTTAAGGGTCTTTTTTATACTTGAATTTTTCATAGGTCACTGTTAAGCGGCTTAACAAACAAAAACACCTCCCTGTGAAAAGGTTTTGGTAAAAAGACTGGACTGAAACTGAGTGATAAATCAGCCCATTTCAAAAGAAAACTTAAACTCACCCCCAGAAAGTATGGGGGCAACTATTATTCAAGACCAAGGAAGTCTTGGTTCTTGGAATCCTTGGAATCAAAATATAAAAACTCCAAAAATTGTGTTTTTAAAAGCCAGAACTAATGTCACCCACAACAATTTTCGCTGTCAAGTTGTGAAGACAAGAGACTGGCTTGAACCACAAGAGAAATCCCCAAGTTTCTAAAGTTGCCCTTGGGGATTTTGTTATCTGTGCTGTCAGCTTGTGGTTTTCGTTCATGGGCATTCACTTACCTTTTTTTTTTTTGCTCATAACAACAAACCGAGGTAGTAGGAAACTCAGGAAGGTTAGTGCTTTTCTAAACCCAGTCATGCAGTCAAAACTAGACAGATGGCTGAAGAATTTGCTATCATTTCACGCAGGGTAAATGTAATTGTTTCATGTGCCATAACAGGCGTGTGATAACGCATTCACTTGACAGTAAAAGTATGTGACTGGGAGTGCACAAGACAGTTGGCAGAGATTTTGCAAAAGCCCCCTGCACGTATCAACCTTGAGAACATGAAATAATCAGAGTGCGGTGCTCACTGTTTCTAAGCTACAGCACAAAAGACACAGTTAACATTTGCAGTTCAATGAATATATTTCCCATCCTCTTAGGCAGAAAGAAAAACAGAAAGACTGATCAGAGAAAGAAGAACAGAGGATGAAAACCTCTGTTAGCCTTAACTAACTGGCGTGCTCTTACAGACGCTATATTTATGATGAAGAAAAAAAGGAAAACAGAAGAGGTGGAGTGTCAAAAAGAAAGAAAAAAATGAAGGAAACAGACTCATGCTTTACATCATTCAAGGGTATTTTGTTGTGTGTACCTGTAAGCATGCGAACATGGCCTTTCAGGTATGTTTGTGTCTTGGGGGAAGAAAACTCAGGATCACTGACCTTGAATTTCTATCGCTAAGCTAGTTGCGTCTTCACTGACATTCTCTCCCTTTGTCTTCTCTCTACGAACCTCCATCAACTAAACCACCTTTAGGGAGCAACTGAAGACTTGTAGCAGTAATAATAAGTTTTATTTCACCTTGTGCACAGCTTCAAGTTTTTCCCCTAGCTACTGTTAGCTTGGTGAATGTGTTGATTAATGTGTTGACCCAGTGTTTAAGACTGCCTGTGGTCTTCCATACTATGTGACAGTGTATGACTTAGCAGCAGTGCACCCCCCAGTGTCACATGGTAACAACTCACACAACAAATCAAACTTAAACACACATATATCTTTTAGCTAGCAAGCATACTGTATGTCTGTAAGTCTACTTAAATAAGATATATATGTTGGCTTTAAAAAAAATTATTCATAAATGAATTTTAAACAAACTTTCATATAATCTAAATTTATTACAAATAAAATGAAATATTTAAAATATATCGTTTTTGTTTGTTTTAATTCTGATTATGGCTTATAGCTCCTGAAAATCAGAAATCAAGTATGTCAAATTATTCAAATATTTCCTAAAAGGATATAAATGATATCAATTTCTATAAAGTGACGTAGGTGGGATCTGTTAACACAAATGACTGCATCGGCGTGGCATGGGATGGACGCAATCAGCCTGTGACACTGCTGAGGCGTTAATGAAGCCCAGGCTGCTTTGATAGCAGCCTTTGGCTCGCCTGTAGTTTTGGATTTGTGCTTCTTGACAAAACCCACAGATTCTCTGTGGGGTGCCGGTCAGGTGAGTTGGATGACCAGTCAAAAACAGTAATAACCTGTCAGCAAACCATTTGGTAGTAGTTTTGGCACTGTCGGCAGGTGCTAAGTCCTGCTGGATAAGAGAATCTGCATCTCCATAAAGCTTGTGACAGCACAAAGTGGTTTAAAATCTCCTGGTAGCGGCTGCGTAGGAATTTGGACTTGAGTAAATACAGTGGATCAACCATCACCATATAGTTGGGTGTGCTAAACTAAACCAAGAGATATGCAATATTTATTCAGGCACTGGCTACTTCACTTTATGTCCAATAAATATATGATATACATGAAAATGTACCTTTTTTCAAATCCAATTAGAAAAAAGGAACTTTACATAAATATGTATATATATTTAAAGGCTACCAATACTGACAGCCCGACTCTGTAAGAACACTTTGGCTGCTTGCCTAATGTATGCTGGTTAATAACCTTGTAAGCTGTTATGACACTATTGTGTAGTGATCCCCTTTAGCTGTAGATTCATGGTTATTTCTGTCACAGAGCTTTTAGGAAATTGACAAACTAAGTGCAAGATCCCACTGGCTGGCACAAAGTGAGATGAAAGCCAAAGCCTTGATCATCGGTCAATTTACCACACAGTGCTGAGAATAAACACAGCAAAACACTGCTCTGTCTTTCTTAGCTCAAAGTGAGTAACAGCAGACAGACAGAAATATACAGCTTCACATTAGTCATTGTGGAAATGCTGTAAAAACCCTGCATATATGGGAAAATATGAGCCAAGGCGTAAATATGAAATTGGCCTACTTGGTACTCTGTTGATAGCCCGCAGTGGCCTGAGTACTCGGACGGTACGGATAGCTGACAGACTGGCATTGTGGCCATCCAGGGAATACTCCAACATCCTGAAGACATGGTCGCACAGAGAGAGAGAGAGAGAGAGAGCGGTGGAGAAGGTTTTACTTCATAGGCATTATAAAAATGAAATGATGACCACACATGCACACACGCACACCATTATGTCTACACAAAACAGCAACAACAAGAAAATGAAACGAAACACTAATAATCTAATAAAGGTTGTAATTGAAGCAACCCACATAATTACTGTGCATTTGGCATTTAATTGCATGAAGTCAGAAGCACTTTTTCTTCTGTATAGTCTGTGACACAGCATACAAACATAATGAATGTGACAACGAGTAGACAGAAGGCAATAATGATGGTCCTAAACATGTTTACATTTTTCTCTGCAATTATGTGGAGAATGTGCCTCATCATAACAGACTGGCTAACAAATAATAGACAAACATTGCTTACTCCACCAAGTCTCCAACTCATAAACAAGCTGACAGAAACTTACATAGATAAATATCTTATTGCATATGTTGTATATTATATTGCTTTATATAGATTAACTTCAATATTTATTTTTGCATCCCTATTTGTTCCTATCCTTCGTTAATGCGACAGAACTCTTATGCGTATGTAGGTGGAGTAAAAGTAATGTTAATTTAAATAGTAATTCAATGCAAGATAAACACAAGGGAAGTGTGTGCCATAGTCTTGGTGCCACAGCTTAATGGGATCAGTCTCCATGGATTTCAAATCGGGGTGGTGAACTACCAAATGACGTACAACCCCTACAACACATCTTTGTTATGTGTGGGCTGTAAAGAGCCCTATTTATATAGTATAGGAGGAAGAAATAAAGTCCCTTTTTTATTATTAAGCTGCTGGTGATAGAGATAATTGAGCAATTAGTGGAGATGAGCAAGAGGCACAGTGGGATACCAACCCTGCCATGACAATGACAAAGTCAAGCTGATTCCACTTGTCATCAAAGTAACACTTAGAGCCAAAAATTCCCAGGGCCACCATCTTGATAACCATTTCCACCGCAAAGAAAGCGAAGATGCAGTCATCCAACACCTGGTCGCAAAGGATAAAGTGACAAGAACAAAGACAAAAATAAGCTTTGACAACAATAAAACGAAGAGGAAGTGGAATTCTTGCAAAGTGAAAGATCCTTTTTAAGTCTCCTTACCAAAACAGTCGCGTTTTGAACAGAAAAAAAAGAAAAAAAAGAGGAAATGCTAGAGGAGGTTTTCCGACAAAGAATGCTTTTATCAGTTAGTTAGTTTAATCCCAGCAGGGAACAACTTGGGCGTATCATGTTTATGGTTGTGTCTCAATTAATTAGACATTTATTACGGCAAAAAAGAATGTCTCTCTTTGAATATAATGAGAACATCTCAATGTGCCAGGAATCAGCATCACACTACAGTGAAAGCTTATAGAAATAAATGGGAGTGAAAAGAGGAAAATGAAGTATTAACTTTTTTCATGAGTGCATTTTATGCATTGTGGTTCCATACGTTTAAAACACTGATTGAGGAAGCTTAGTAAAAACAAAAAAGTAAAAAGTATGGTTCTTGTCTTTGTAGCGAATGGTGCTTCTGTTGAAAAACCTCTTGAACGTGTCAGTAAGTTAATCAACAACCAATCAGCTGCTGACATTAGAACATACTCTGTAGTAGGCCCAGCTGACAGTGTCGGAGTGCAGCACTGACCTGTAAGATGCGACACCACTCTGACTGGCAGGTAACGTCCTCACAGGGCCGATACATCCCCAGAGTCACACAGTTGAGCAGGATCACCAACATGGACACGTGCTCAAACCACGTGCAAGAGCAAGTTAAGGTCAAAACATATGTTGTGTGAATTCAAAGTCATGCAAAAAACAGACTGTATATAGTCAAAGCAGTGCATAAGTGCATAAAACCCGTATTACTGATAATGGCCAGCAGAGGGCAACATCCTTTTTTTAAGAAAAGTCCAATGGAATAGAACCCTATGGGAAAATGATGATACAGCTCTTTTGATCTATGACATAACTGAACACTTTCTTGAATAGTTTATGACCTAAACCGTAGACGGCATTTGTACCAAGTTGGCAGTTTTTCCTTAACTCTGGGGGAAGCATACGTCTATAGCGCTCTTGTCTATCCTTTCATGCTCAAGAAGTAGGACACACTTAAGAAAAGAAAATAACTAGATGACATTAGAACATATATATAGCAGCTGGATAGCGTAGTGGTAAGACTACACGCCTCTGGAGCGGAAGGTCGCAAGTTCCTTCAAGCTCGGGTCCTCTACCAGAGGCCTGGGAGCTTGAGGGTCCTGCGCAGTATCTTAGCTGTTCCTAGGACTGCGCTCTTCTGGACAGAGATCTCCGATGTTGTTCCTGGGATATGGTGGAGCCACTCTCCTAGCTTGGGGGTCACCGCACCGAGTGCTCCGATTACCACTGGGACCACTGTTACCTTCACCCTCCACATCTTCTCGAGCTCTTCTCTGAGCCCTTGGTATTTCTCAAGCTTCTCGTGTTCCTACTTCCTGATGTTGCTGTCATTCAGAACGGCTACATCTATCACTACGGCTGTCTTCTGCTGTTTATCTACCATCACTATGTCCGGTTGGTTAGCCACCACCATTTTGTCCGTCTGTATCTGGAAGTCCCACAGGATCTTAGCTCGGTCATTCTCCTCCACCCTTGGTGGTGTCTCCCATCTTGACCTCGGGACTTCCAGGCCATACTCGGCACAGATATTTCTGCATACTATGCCGGCCACTTGGTTATGACGTT